>JALBCR010000058.1:0-102842 GCA_030710515.1 Abscondita cerata | reverse complement strand
TCTAAAATAAATTTAACTTACTTGCTTCCACTTTTCGATTTTTTGAACTTGCTTTATCAATTAATTCTAGTGAGTTTCTACCTCACCTCAGATTCACTAAAACATATAATAATAAAAGTATTGTTAGACACAAAAAAGGTTAAATGTTGCAGTATTTGATTACCTTTCGGTATCTCTACCACCTTTGCGCCCTTTCTTGATTTTCCCCATGATGTATCTTTTATAATAGGTTCTAAATTCACTATTTTAATATTTCTAAAGCATGTATATCATTAATATTTCTAATTGTATTTTACAATCTGTTACATTTGACAAGCATGTTCAAGACGTAATGACAGTGACAAACGTACTTATGCGCATGCCTCAGTTGGACTGATCCAAACAAACGACTAGGTTATAATTGAACTACAAAAATTTCTTACATTTTGCAAATAAACTACTAAAATTCTATGTTATTTTTATTAAAATAGACCCGATCAGTGGTGACGTCAAATTAAACCGCTAAAATCAAAATTCGGTACTTGGCAAAATTGTGGTCGAAAGTGAACCTTAAGTACATGGACTTAAGGGTGATAATAAAATAGGTCAATAAAAGTGGTTGGTTTTCCAATATACACACATAAATAAGGAAATCGTTTTCATATTCCTAATTCTGAACTTTATCTTTCATCTAGTATCAATATTACATTTTCAAATAGCATTTTTTTTATTATAAATTAAAATTAACTTATATACTACAAATACATGCGCAAAAACCAGCTGGCGGGAACAGTAATGTTAGAAATACGCACCAAGTTAACCTTATACTTTGTAATTGCTGTTTTCCTTTGTTGTTCCTGGCGTTACTCTTGTTTCTTTATTAGCTTATTGACTCGTTTACTTCATTAGTTTGTTCTTTATAATACGTAATTTATAGTTTAATTTAATAGTACTTCATAGTAATTAGGTTATGGTTAACCCGGTGCGTATTTCTAAAATTACTGTTCCCGCCAGCTGATTTCTGCGCATGTATTTGTAGTATAAAAATTAATTTTAATTTATAATAAAAATATGCTATTTGAAATGTAATATTGATACTAGATGAAAGATAAAGGTTCAGAATTAGTGAATATGACAACGATTTCTCTTATTTATGTGTATATTGTTGAAAACCAACCACTTTTTATTGACCTATTTTATTATCATACTTAAGTCCATGTACTTAAGTTCACTTTTTTCGACCACAATTTGCAAAGTACCGAATTTTGATTTTAGCGGTTTAATTTGACGTCACCACTGATCGGGTCTATTCATCATATGGAACCTATGCACTATTATGTACTGTGAAGTAAACTGAACTGAAATACAGATAATTACAATTTTGTTGTACATACAGTGCGACTGTAAAGTCTGGAACTGTCGCAAAAATCTTTTTTCTTCAAGCGACATTAAAACGGCATATTATTAAACTACTGGCAGACGCTAAAAAGGCTTTTACTGTCCTAAACATTAAAAACAACAGTTCTTTGTTTTCACAACTATTTAGAGGTTGGAACCTCGTTTATGTCCTACTATGAAAGTAACAGGTTTCGCTTAATTTGCTGTCTCGGCTAACGCCTCGCCAGTAAACTTTAAGCTCAACAATTATATTGTTTAACTTCTAGTAAAATAATCTACTATTATCTTACACCAGTAGTTTTCTAATGCATTTTAGTCACTAATTTTAGTGACTAAAATAGGCTATTATTCACTTGTGACTAAAATGTTTAAAAATGTAAATATTTCTGTGTTTATGTAAATAACCTTGATTCTTTTTTAAATTATTTTAAACAGTCCTGCCTGCCAATCGTAATGAGAAAAAATTTCAAATCGACCAATAGCATCAAAATTACACTGACTATTTGCTAGTATTAGATAATTACAGCGACCTTTTTTTTACGTTGTTTCATTGGATCTTTGTTTAAATAAATGCATAAAAAAGTTAGCATTGATTTGGTTGTTAAGGTAACGCAGCCATTTGTCTCAATATAAATAATAAAAATTCAGCACTGTTGCCATTGTGAATTTCGCTTTTGAGATTTTCTCTAACATAAGGTTAGTGAATTGGTATGAATTCTATGAAATTTTCATCTTAGAGAAACCAACATGAGCACGAGATTTGGTTACAGCTCGGCTGATTCAATACGATCAGATGTCGAACAAACAACACCAGTCAACACCAAAAAAAACAGGAACACAATATTGAAACAGTTTTTAGAGTTTTGGTTTGGATCCTAACAAGATAAAAATTACCAACCATTCAAATCGTTCTTCCGCTGTAACACAACTAGCTAAAAGTGGAGTAGGTGAGCAGCAGTTGTTAAAAATAACAGTACACTCATCTGAAAGCTGCAAACCCTATCTTCAACTTGACGAAGAGCATCACGCAACCGTAATCAACAACTTAAGAAGACATACTGTTTCGTCCTCACATCTCAAGGAAATTGTACAATTACTTACACTAATTGCACCGTTAATTACGACAATTGTAAACATTCTTAATTGTTTAATAAACATACTGGTGTAAGATAAAACGTCTGTAGCACATACGAGAAATGCCATTATTGTTGAATAAACTTGATAATGTGGACTGTATATATATATATTTTATTTAAACTTGTACACTTTTTTACTACAATTAACTACACAATAATTTACTGGTACTTGAACTTGAAAAACTAGAAATGTGACCCTTGATGGTCAAACGACAACTCGACAATAAAACATTTTACATTTTCGTAACAGCTCAAGTTGTATTCTCCCCCACTTACTTAGCAAAACGTTCCCCCAACCCTTACACTACTTTGGCTTAAACAATTATAATGATGCATTTCTCTCACTTATAATATAATGTACTATTATTGTTGAGTTTGTGTTTTAAAACAACTATACTTTTATGAAAACAATTAGACAACCAACTATTAAATTAATTAATAGTAAATTAATTGAAAAACTATTCGAAAAAAATGCGAAAAAAGAATGAGAAATTAATAATTGCAATTTAAACTGTTAAAGAAATAGTATATTTTGTTAACTACTTGACAGAAGAAATGGTTTATGATGGTTAGTTTGAAATATCTTATAATAAGTTGAGGAGTTATGCAACGGTTTCCAGACCGAAAACTTTAACATTCATTTTTTCACTTTTTTCGATTAATTAGGGTTCGTACGTTATAATGAAGAAAAAAAATATCTGTCCGAGGATCGGCCGGCTGGCCGTACGTAAACAAAATATCTAGAAAACCGCCCTTCCGATTTTTATGAAACTTTGCACATGGGTCTTATTGATAATTCCGCAGATCTTAATAGATTTTGGACATAATATATCTAGCCAATTTTAAACTTTGTTATTCCAATAAGCAATTACTGAGATACAACAATAACTTGACAAATTATTGTAACAATATCTCCACCAATATTAATTATACAAAAAAACTTATGACAGAATAGTTGTTGAAAATGGATCGAATTGTGTCTTCCTTCCGATTTATGTATGTTATTGTACTCACCACGAAAGTAAAACGGCTTCTGGACATTTTTTTGTGGTAGTATGTAAATGAGAAAAGACAACGAGTTCAAGTGTTTGGCGACGTTTCGCACCCAATATGCGGCCATATTCCTCGAGCCAGTGCTTGATCAGATTGTCGTTGATATTATAAACGTATGTAATATTCCATTCAAAATTGTCCATATCTTTTCTTCACACATTTCTATTAGTTTTTTCCTTGCCCGTTTAATTTCTTATCGTTCGAACTCCTTTTGTTCACTTTTCCATTTATCATAATATCTCCTTCCTCTCCTATTCTCGTATTGAAATCACCACCTATTATAATTTTTCCTTCTTCCTTCTAATAGCATTCCCTCTATAATATTCCTTGTTCTTTTTATTTCTTTTCCGTAAACAGTTAATATTTCTAAATAATCCTCTTCCTCTGTCTTCACCCTGGATTTTACCACTCCTACTTTTTTTTCATCCTCTACTATCCCTATTTTTTAATCCCAGTTATTATCCCTCCTTTCGCCGTACCCTTTTCTCCGCAAATTGTATACTCGACACAAACTCTTCCGACATCTTATCATTCCATCCTTTCCAATGATCCTCTTCCATCCAAGTCTCTACCATCCCTACCATTTTAAAACGACTTATATAACTCCCAAAGTCTGCACATTTATTTTTCAACCCCGTTATATTCCAAAATTGTATTTTAATTTTTCCTTTTACCTTACTCTCATTGCCCTTTCCTTCCCCTTCCGTTTTTCCCTCCACCCTCACCTAAAAGCTTTTTGCTACCCACTTATTTATTCCCTTCTCCGTTGTTCTTTATCCTTGCCACATTCCAGAAAAGTTTTTTTCCTCGGTCACCTTTATTAGTCCCTTTCCACCCACCCCATCTGTGCTCCAAATCCAACACTTAACCATATCCTATTCTCACTCTTCTTCTTTCTTTCTCCTGTCTTGTAGCTTCCTGTCTTACTGCTTTTTGCATTTCTTTTTCCTTCCTTGTGATCATCATCTATAAATATTTTGATTCCTTTCAACTTGTTCTTTTCCTTCAGTTGATCCAACTTCAGCGTGCTTTAATTACTATGTTAATCTTTTTTTTTCTCTTTCTTGCCACTCCATTACCTTTTCGATGTAATCACTTTACGCTCCTTTAGCCTCTCCTTTGCCCATTTCTTTATTTTCTCCTCTCATGCCTTTTCTCTCCATCTCCACTTTCTTATTTCCCCTTATATTCTCTAAATCCTTCCACCATTTTTTTCCTCATCTCTACTATCATTTCTGTCAACCTTTCCATTCCTCTCTCCTTTTCTTCTTTTCTTTTGTTCCTGCTTTTTCTGATTGCCTCGTCGTCTTTGTGTTTATCTTCTTTATTATTTCCTCTTCCTCTTTGCTCCTTTTTCTTTTTAAAAATTCTTCTAAAGTTCCTACTCTCTCTTTCACCTGTTTTCGTACTTATTAATTATCCTTTGTCTATCACGACCTTATTAACTACTTTTCTGTTCTCACACTAATTTGTTAATCAACTTTCTCTTTCGAAAACAATTTCTAAAATACACATTACATTCAACATTTAAAAACGAAATGGTAGTGAAAAGTTCGTTCCAACCTTATTCTGAAATGAAATAACATAATTCGACATTTTAACAAAGGTATCGCCGCATGGTGACGATTTTGGAACTAGAATATGTGAGGTTGTTTCGTTACGTTTTTTTGTGTGGAATCTTATTTGTGTTTTATTATATTACTCTTATGCTTTATTATTGTAATGGTAACAAGAGACACAAAAAGAAAAATATATGCTATACGTCCCGCAAAGCAAAACATATTATAGAGGAAGTGTGTCTTTCCACACATTTCCCTCGCAAAATCCACACACTGTCACTAATTGTTAATAACATAAAACATTATTAAACAATAACTCTAAGGGTATTGGCCCTGTGGCAGAGTATAGTTCTCCGCACGTTTTAACTAAAAGCTTTTTATGTGTGACTGTAGATTTTTTAAAACAAATTTTTTAAATCTTGCCTTTTTGTAGTTATCGACATTTATTTGCAAAAATGTTTAAACATTCCCCACCGCTTTCCTTTCAGATGTAGAAAAAGCATTACCTGAATTTGTCCCAGCTTTAAAACAACATTCATTCTATCGTTAACATAAGAAAAAATTTCATCAAACGGGTTTTATAATGCAAGATGGTAATTACGAAAATAATATCCAGAATTTTCTCTTTGCTACTTTCGTCATATAATTTTTTACCGCAAGTCGATAAGATCACAGTATACATCTGAGGTATACAAAGCGATCAAAAAGTAAAAAATTGTTGACAATAGTTGCTGACAAATCTCATTGGCGTTGAGAGTTATTATTCATATAAACAACTGTTTTATTAAGTCTACATAATAGCTATTTATGTAATCAGTGACGAAACGCATGATTTTTTGTAACGAATGTGATAATTGCGGGACGAGCAAAGCGAGGTCCCGCAATATCACATGAGTTCAAAAAATCATGTTTCGTTACGTGTTACATACAAGATTTTTTCTAATTTTGACAAAAACAGAGTAAACGTGCTTAATTCAATATCATATTAACATATTTTCCCATTGTATATATTGTATATACAGGGTGTCCAGAAACTCTCCTGACAAACGAAGACCGGAGATTCCTCAGATAATTTTAAGACAATTTAACCCAATTCACCTAGTCCAAAAATGATTCCTAAGGGAGCTAGAGCTCTTTGAAGATGGCGCCTGGTAAAGTAAAAAATTAAAAGATAAACTTCGCGAACTGACAACAATTTGACAATGAAAAACGTAGGTTTTACTTTTGTTGGCAGTTCAGAGCCAACTAATGCAAAAAAATAATTGAACTTTAATGACGAAAAAACGAAAAATTTTAAAATCAATTTTTCTAGAAAACTGTGTCCTAATGACTTAAAGTAAGAGTACCTTTTAGTACTAGAATACCTGAAAATTTAATAATCTAGTGTCACAAATGCTTAAAAGTTAAACACAAAAAGTTATGCGTTAAAATAACCGTTGACCTACCCAAAACGGACGCCTATGACCGGTACTAGAAATTCGCAATTGATGAAATCGATTCATCTCTGAAGGCTAAATAAGCATACCAGTTTTGTTTTTCTAAATAGAAGCGTTCTAGAGGTATTTAAAAAAAACTATTTACAAGGCGCCATCTTCAAAGAGCTCTAGCTCCCTTAAGAAGCATTTTTGGACTAGGTGAATTGGGTTAAATTGTCTTAAAATTATCTGAGGAATCTCCGGTCTTGGTTTGTCAGAAGAGTTTCTGTTAACCCTGTATAAATTTAAAAATCTAAACCGATGTTATCCATACAACCTCAAACAGTAACATGGTTTGAGAAATACCAACTGTTTTTGTACTTTTCCTAACTAGTTACGAAAAGTAGATGGTTTCAACACTTACTTTGGTTGGAAAAATGTCACTTTACATGCCACAATTAGAAAAATGCATTTTCAAATGCTTGCTTTGATTATGTTACACCAAAAGTTAACTGGTTTTAAAACGAAAAAAAATAGAAATTCGAGTAAATACAACAAAATAACAAATAAACACGAATTGACAACAACAGACTGCACTGTAATACTTCAGTTTAGCCAATGTAATATTTCGTGTATTTTGTAGGAATTTTTGTAAAAAGAATTCCCGACTATTATTCTACTTTATGATCTCTACTACGATGAGTGGTATCTGAGATACAGCCGCTAACCTGGTGTATTTGCCTACCCTGTACAAAACGTTATACATAGTTCAAATAAACTAATAGGTATTTTGCATCATTTAAGGTTATAGTTGAAGATTTGTGAGTTTCAGAAAAGTTTTAGTCTAACGCAATATTAAGTGATATTAATTTCAATAATAAAATTACGAAATGACCTCCACGGCAAGCGTCAATCAGGACATCGAGACTACAGATATTCAAAGACTACCAGTTAATTCTGAAAACTTTAAAATAAATAATTGGATCATTCAATACAAAAAGTCGCATATTTTGCATTCACAATGTAATACCGCCGACAAATGCTCCAATCCCTCTAACGAATCGTGCACATTTTGTTTGTAAGTTACACTGTAAATAGAATATAGTTGAAATCAATTTTTTTCTTTTTCAGGTATTCAAATATGTTAAATTTACCACATTTGCCAGAAATGGTATTTCCGAACAATAGCCTACTGCTTTCCCATTCTAATGGAATACAAATAGAATTTAATGCTTTAGATGCTTTAAAATTAGTTTCTAGTGGAGAATTAGATTTGAAGGTTTCCTGCTCAGAAACGTGGATGGAGTCGAGAGATCCTAGCAATTTAGAGCAAAAAATTAAACCTTTCGATTGGACTTTTACCACAAGTTATAGTGGTACATTGTCTGGTCCAGTATGTATTGAAGAAACAGATGAACGTATAAACATTGAAAGATTAAAAGAAAGAGAAAAAATCTTATTTTATCAAGATTTGATGTTGTTTGAAGATGAATTGCATGATAACGGCATTGCTTCTTGCACTGTTAAAATTGTAAGTGTGTCACAATTTCAATTTTAATGTATTTAAATTTTATTTTAGCGGGTGATGCCGAGTTCTTTCTTTGTTCTGCTCAGATATTTTCTTCGAGTCGATGGTGTATTAGTAAGAATTAATGACACAAGGTATTTTCACGATTTTGCCACAAATTATGTCTTAAAGGAATATACAAACAAAGAAAGTCCAGTAAAACAATTGCAGCTTCCTTTACCTATGTTTGGGGATCCCAATCTTATTAGTCCCCACCTTCCCATTTGTGAGAAATCGTTTGTGAAACTAACGTGGCCCTCTGAAAACAGTGCTGTGTTCTCTTAATTTATTTGTAGCTCTAGTGGTAGTCATATTTTGTGTACCTATAACTTTCGTTTACATTAACATGTATTAGCGCAATAAAAATAATTTTTACTTTTTAAATGTTCAAATCCTAAATATGAATATTCCATTATGGTGGAGTAAAGCTATGATTTTAATCCTAAGAATTTACTGCTTTTCATAAATTTACATAGTCACCCACAGAGGGTGGATGGTAATGACCCAAATCTCCACCTCCTCACCTAAAGAAATCATACGGACGACTATCAAATTTTGGATTAAAATTCATCAACAGAATACCTAGTGCGTGTGTATCTTTCTGCGAAAATTATTCCAGTTCTCCAAATACAACATACGCAGCTGAATACATCTAATAATTAAACCTGGATCTTAATGTTTGAGTTTCCATTGAAACAGATGCACATATAAATCGATCATAGTATGATCCAAAATTACGAAAATGTTTCGTTCGTTTTCCTATATGACAACTGCGTTTTCAATTAAAAAGTTTCTATAACTTTATCTTAATTACAAATAAACTTGTATACATAGCCCTTTCTAGAGCGGGTTTCGCCTTCGGAGTTTCCTCGTCAGTTGAAACTCGCATCTGAGGTTGACAATAGATTCTAGTCTAGTCAATTTAGATGACAAACTTCGACCTCTAATGGCCAGACATGTCATCTTCGTCGCATTCCCAAACCCGCTGGAGAAGCGGATGTGCCGCGAGTAGTGCGTAAGTTTGCGACGAAGACGATAGTGACGAAAAAACCAGGGGCATCCGCCATAATTCGGAGCATCTTTTTGGAAAACCTGTGATCTCAATGTATGGGTTTTTTCATATAATTAATTAAATATACATACTTGTGTATTTCATAGTTTCCTAAGCTATTTTGTATAAACCTGCTGAATTTGAATAAATCCAGTTCCCGCTCAGTCGTCTTTCAATAAATAATAATTAACACCAACGTCTTAGCTAATAAATATGATAGTTTTTGCAGAGTAAAACCAGGCTTCTGTTGAGTAATTTCTTATCGATGCTGAGACGACTGTTACAGCATAACATCTGGTAGAGGTTTGTCAAGTAGGATATTGCCGGTGATATAAAGACGACTACCCGGGGTCGATACCTTTTCTGTTGAACAGGATCGCTGCTGTTTTAGAAGCGTTGAATTTAATTCGCAAATCTTCGTACCAGGTGCCTAAGATATCCAGCGCTATCGATCTTCGGGAAGATGCTGTACACAGCATCCGCGAGATCGTATTGTACCTTGCGGACCGCCGGAGTGCATGCTGTGTTGAATGGAATTGATTTTTATTGCGAAGGATCGTTTCCGTAAAAAGTTGGAGATGACTACGTCATTAAAGTGGAGATATCAAGACAGTGCATCTTGTAGCAGGCCCAATGCCAAACCTTGTCAAACGGTTTCTCGATGTCTGGAAAAACATCTCCGGTGACGTCGCAGTGGTTGAAGCCATATCTATGTGATTTGCTCTATTATTCGAAGGCTCTGCTGGACGGTGAAGTGACTTCTGCGAAAGCTTTAGCTGAATCGTCGATCTGTTTCTGTAATCTGCCGAGAATTATTGCTTTGAATAATTGAATAAACTAATTATCGGTAGTTCTGGGACAGCGTGTGGTCTTTACTAGGTTTCCGGTATGTCGGCCGATTTCCACGCGTCGGGATGTGTCCGAGTCTTAAATCGTTGATCGTGGTGATCGTCCCGATCCCTTTTTTTGGGGATGGCATCTCTTCCTGGAGCTTACGCGGCTTTAGATTTTTGATCTAGGCTGTGAAGACTTTCTTTGAGAGAAGAGAGATGTGGTGAATGTTGTCGTCTAGGGATATGAGTTAATATCTTTTGGACTTCTCGGTGGATGCCGTTTGGGCGAGAATAGTCCTCGTCGTCGGGGCATGAATTGCGGATATCATCGATTGATTTCGATTTTCAATATCGCTGAGCATTTGCCAAACGCTATTATGGAACACGGATAGAGACCAAAACTACACGACATTGGTGAGATTGATTGTATGATGAATATTTTCAATAATCGGTACTTCCGTGAATAGTTTCTGGCGTCGGTTTGGAAAGTCGGCAATGGTCGCGTGCTTTCTCGAATTGTAGGTTGTGGTTATCCGCGCAATCTTCGAGTCTCCGGCAAACCGTTTGCTGGGTGCAGCGTAAAGTTTGCGCGGACTGTTGACTACGAGGTTTCGTGTGCTGGCGAAATCGTGAGAAAGTCGACGGTTCCGGTTTTACCTTCTGACGTTGTGCCATTATGCTTCACGTTTAAGTCTCCGTTGAGTATTGTGGACGTAAGGTTGTTAAAAATAGTTTTCCAAATAGCGTGAAGAGAGTTCGGTTTTCTGAGAGAACGTGTACGGCATTACACGGTTCTGAAACGGAGCTGCTTGAGAAACTCGGTGACGAGACGACCTTCCTTTCCTTCGTAACCTATGTGATGAAATCTCGCGGTGACTTTGTTGGGACAGGGGCGGGCTGGAAGCGACCAGAGGTGGCTTTTTGGAGAACGACGTTGACGGTACCCCTATTCTTGCGAGTGTGAGTTCGATGTCTCTCGTACCTATGGAAGAGATATCGATTAAAGTTTGTTGTCTTTTTGGGTGCGTCGGACAACCCTTGTAATTGACCGAGTGTTCTTGGCGACCGTTGCAGCCCGTTGCGGATCAGTCTTTTCTCTTCTTGGTGTACTCATAGGAAAAGTGCCACTCCATCAGGCACTTGACACACCGGGGAGGCCTTCTGCAACAACGAGCAGATACCTGAGGCGTTGCATCGCGGATGTAATCATCAGTGAGAGCGTAAAAATATTTAACACGCGAGTTCTTTTCAATTGCCTGAAATCATCCTTGAGATTTTAAGTAGTACCTCAATATCGATATACCTCGTATAGTTGATTGATTAATGACTTTGTTGATGGCTTCAACGCAGAGGGGCATTTAAGGGTTGCTCCTCCTTTAAAAGGTACGAGAGAAAATCTTGTTGGTTGGTCTCCAACACGGTGTGTGGCAGGCCGGAAGTCTTCAGACGTGTGTCATCCTCGATAACGACCGCATGTTGTGTCGTCTTTGCCTTGAAAACAGTGAGGTCTTATATGTCTTATGGCCTTACTGTAATCGTTCTGGCTGTGCAGGAGGATTGGCGGGATCTTCTCGGTCCTGGCGGCAGAGTTCAAGGAGGTGCGGGGGCATGGCTTGGTAGCTGCGGAAACTCTTGTCAAGTGTTTGCTTTCCGTCTTCTTCTTCCTCTTATGGGCGGTGGTGGCCGGATGCTACGCAGCAGTGTGGGAGGCAAATTGTATAGTCAGATCTGCGATCTGCCTACATAACTCGCGCTTTTCCTCCATTATCTTGTCCTGATTATCTGTTTTTCTATTATTTTCTTTGCTATTTCTTTAATCTACTAATTTTTTGTCGTGACTGGCGCTTATTGAACCGGTCCATTATATGTCGTCATGCAATATATGGCTGTGCTGTTATATTTTATGTTCTTATTTACCTTCTACAATGTTTACACATTAACATTATAACATATAAATAAGAAAGATGGGTATAAGTTGGCATGTTTAGGTTTTAGTGATTTTCCTAAACTTTAAAGCAAATGCTTTGCCAAGACAAACCAATCCACAATTGCACACGGTTTGGTATATATAGGTTTATACTGATCTTCTGGAGCACCATATACATAACACTTACATCACAATACATTATTAAAAATGTACCATATACGATGGATGGTATAGCGGCGGAGGCGATGTTTCTTCAGTTTTCGGCAGGCAGCACAACGGAATCCATTAATACTTAAACAAAAGATCGTCAAAATTGCTTTTAAAAAAGCAGAAAGCACAAATTCGCACAGCGGCTCAGAAAACACGCCCGTTCGGTACGGATAGTCTAGAACGAATGGTGTGGGGGATATCCGTCGGTTAAAGCTCCTTTTATACTAGATAAACAAACTTGACTTTATAGAACACCGAGAGCCATGCAAGAGCGCGTCAAACAACGCTGTGTATAAGTAGGTCCGCATGCATTAATTTACTAGAAGTGATCGCCCGAGCGCGCGTAATTTTATGTTGCGGCGTCATAATTTTAGAGTGGCCTGACATTCAGATTGAATTTTTTTGTACAAATAATATGGGTATAATATTCGTGTTATGGCGTTTTCCAATTTGTTTTATGTTATGTACACTGCGTTCGATTTCATGTTGTAAATAATTTAACCACGTGTCTTTGATTGGCGGAACCGCTATTTTATTGGCGCTTCTCTTTGTTTGATCCATATACAATTAAGAGAATGTAAGATGATTGTTTTTGATCTTTCAATTTAAGATACATTTTAAAGCAGTCTACTTAGAAAAGTATGATTCAGAATGAAGCAATACCAGCGGGTGAAAGAGCCTTGTTGTACGATTAATATTTTTGTTTCGAGAGAGACGAAAGTCAGAGGGTTGGATCATAGTCACATTTATTTCTATTTATTTTAATATCTTTATTTTGTGTATATGTAAAAATTGTAAAACTTAATATTGACTACATTATGGCCATCTCAAAATTGACGCGATCTCGATAATCCAACTGAATAGGCAGGTAGGAGCTTTCGAGACTGGTGAAACTCGCTTGTTATCCACGGTGTTACACACTGTTAACTAATTTTCTTCATTTTAATTGAAAATGCATGTATAAATGAGCTGAATTTTCTGTATTCTGAATCGGAAATATTTTTGCATCTAGATTCTAATGGTGGTTGTTCGGGTTTAAATATTAACTGATGAACAGTTCCCCAACAGGATACATGTATTATTATTGTCATTATAATAATAATAATTGCCTACAATGAATGTTAATTATTTCGATACATACTTTGGTTATATTGTGTTTGTTTAATTGTTAAGGCGGAACCCGAGGTTTTCTCAGCCTAAGCAGAGGGGTACCTTTTGTCTTAAAACATTTACACAATTTTGTCAAAATTGATCATTTTATTTAAAATAAATTAACGTTCAATATAATTTACTTATCACCATGCTTGCGTTTTATTTCATTGCTGATATTACTACATTTATCACTGCACTCTAGTGGTTGTTAGGGATTTTATCCTGGATTCAACGTAGATGTCTTTAGTTAGCTTTTCCCGCTTTTCGATCGGCCAAGTTCGCTTTAGGTTTAGTGGCGGACTATTCAACTCTTGCTTTTACAAGTGCCTGGGTTACGTTTGTTACATTACACAACATCAACTAATGCCATGCATCTCCAATTCATATAATCTACACGGATCAGAAACCATCTTTCATCTTCAAACAAAAACTCTAGAAATATAATACCCCAATTCTTTCCTGGAAGTATATAATCACAAATGTACTGACTAAAGTCGATCAAATTAAAGCTGGAATTCAATTTGAAGTTCTAGAAAAAAAACAACAAAAATTTAATAAATATATTTTGAAATAATTAATTTTTGAAATAGGTACTATTTTTTCCAAGGACATTTTTTCCTGGGTTTTTTTCTAGTGGTATTTATTCCAGTCCCCGTTTAGAACGATAGCAGTTAAAACATTTGCGAATTCTTTTTTGATTAAAACTAGTGTTGTGCGAAGGACTTGGAATCTTATATTCTTATATTGAATTAGAGCCAAAATGCTAAATCGATCACTAGCAGTAACATTTGACATCACTTCTAAAAGTTTATTGATCAATTGAAAGCATTGCATTCAAGCCTGGGATTGCAATACTGAGTTATCAAAACTGCCAGTAATATAATCGATTAAATCTTGCTCAGAAATACCAGCACGATTACCTAACATGACTTTGTCGCAATAATAATCTGCAAACCTTTCACTCTTCTTCCATCTCCTTGCTTCGAATTGCTTCATTAACGTAACATTGTCGGGCCTCTCTTAAAAGCATAGTATTAATGTACACGCTTCTTTGTTTAAAATGGAGTTAGTAACCGTATTTGGTCTTGAATTATCGTTAAATGAAAGAATAGCTCTTGTGGTAGCTTGGATTATATTGTCTATTCCCATTTGTAAAGATTCTGTCGCCGGTCAGGTTTCTTCGTCAATTGTTGAAAATTCGTTACTGGTACATTTCTTAAAATATATTGTCGATCACCAAATCTATTTGATCGTACGAAATCGATACGATATCTCACTTCTGAACTGTAAAGCCTCTCTACTTCAATATATTAATTTATAAACTTAAATGTCAGCATCAAACATTAAAACCACTTGGAACTTTTGTGTTGCAACTTGCAACCGTACATAAAACGATTAATAATGACGGAAAAATGGCTGTGTCTCGAACAACGTAAAACGGTTGCCGTCACCCCAAAACCTTCCAGTGCTACCAACTAACACTTAGTTTCCAGGTTACTGCCAACTTACATTCTACAGATAGTGTTTACTTTCTTTTTCTAAATAGATACGATTGCATAACATAATCGTACGTTGACGTAGTTTCTACAAGCAGGTACAAGTGACACCACTACGAAAATCGATGGTGTGAGGTTATGTTTTTGTTTTAAACTTTTTTTTATTACAAATCAGTTTCTAAACGAAAATGGGAAGAAAAGCTACGATTGCTTGTGCTACCCTTAATCAATGGGCCCTAGACTTTGAAGGGAACCGAGAAAGAATCTTGGAATCGATTTTGGAAGCCAAAGAGTTGGGTGCAAAATTTCGCGTTGGGCCGGAGTTGGAGATTTGGTAAATGCTTTTATTAATTAGATTCAAGTACAAAGACATGTACTACTTGACCTTCAACATTGATGTAATGTAGTGATTTATTATGAGGACAATTAATGTCGCTGTGTTTTCACTCAATCAACGTATTTAATTTAACCCTTATCCAGGCAAGGGGTTCAGTAGATCCGGCGATAGAATGAAACTTTTATTTTTGTAATAAATAGAATTTGACATAATGTATTCCAGAATTGCTTCAGAATGATAATTGGTAATTACTCATCAAAAATAATCGAATATTGATCTTATCAGGCAATTTAATCTGAAGAGTAATTGAGCAAACTGTTTATAATAAATAACTTTTTGAACACATTGGTTTATATCCATATAAACTTTAGGTAACAAACTAGACCTAAATAGATTGGGTCTGGTAGGCCCGAACTGCCCGATAATGTTATGAAATTATTTTGTCCAAATAAGGGTTAAAAAATTCAATTCATCACCAAAGTAATGTATCTATTATTAAGAGTAAACACACCACTCTAAAATGCTTGCTAATGCCAAACAAAAACACATGTATTGGCACACTTATAGAAATCAAGCAGTTTTTGATATTTCCTTAGAAAATACCATTCAATTAGGTGTTTTGAGGAGGATCTGGTTCATGAAATTTAAGTGCATAGTTTCGAAGGAAATAAAATGTTCTTAAAAATTTTTACCTCTTGTGGTATTACCCTTGATAGCCTTTTCGTAAATTTTCTTAAATTGTAATTTCTGGTCTTAACTTATTACGATAGTATAGAGTAACTGCTATGAAGAAACACAAAGTTGATGCTATCTCGGAAAGTTCAAAGATGAGCCATAACTTTGAAAACATCATTTGATAACTTATGTGTTACTCACTGTTACTGTACAATTTTGCTTTATGAAATTTTTTCATATCTGTCATAATAAGGAAGGGGAAAGGCCAATTCATTTTTTGATGTTCTCATTTTAATTTCCTTGGCCTGCACGTTCACCGGATCTAAACCCTATGACTTTTTCCTGGTGTCATTTAAAAGACATGTTATATTTGGTGCCAATTACAACATCTCCAGCAACAAATTGTTGATTGCTCTATGATCCACAATTATTTTTCAACTTACATCAGTGTATCATGAAAAGAATTCGTAAATCTATAGTAGTTAACGGTGATCAATTTGAATATCTAATCCACTAATTTTTTTGTTAATTAATACTTCTTAATAAACTCTTTAACTATGACTTAGTCCACGGCCTACTTACTAAATTTTGGTACTTGTCCTTGATTGATGAAATTGCAAATTACTCTTAAACCGTTCACTTTATCAATTTCAACTAAGAGGACCAAATTTGCAGAAAATTTAATAGTGAACTTACACTCAAGTCCCAAAAGGACGAAACACCTGTCGAGTGATTCTCAGTGTTTGTATGCTATTGTCCAACCTCTTACGAACTTACAGCAGGCGATTTGAGATTTTTATTTTTGTTAACAATAATTATCGAAGGATCTCGACTTTTGTAACTGCTTTACATACCTGTCGACAAAGTTACTTAATGCGAACCATTTGAGTACGAGATCGCTAACACGAGTCGACACTAGATGTCTCAAAACTTATAGTGTGAATAATCAGTTACTATGGAACGTTATGAGACAGAAGAAAGAGATAAACTAAGGATTTGGTAGAAGTTATAGAAAAAATATATATGGGAACAAATTGTAGAACTAGAGTGAAGGGTAGTTTAGAAAGGGAGTTTTGTTAACTAAGGGTCTTGAGCAGGGTTGTATTTGTACATTAAGTCCAAGCTTATTTTCGATATATGTAAGTGATCTAGAGGAAGAGACAGAAAACAACAGCAAGGAAGTATAGTGATAGGCAGAAAGAAAGTGTACCTAGGATATAACTTAAGTTATGATAATAAGGATGAGGTACATATTAGGGAGTTAGAGCAAAAAGGAAATAGGATTGTTTTTGGAAAAAATATAGAAAAAAGAAGGTGGTTCTACGATGTGTTAGTAAGAAGCGTGTTATTGTATCGCGCCGAGATGTGGGGATTGGAAAGAAAGGGAGAGGCTAGAGAAAACACGATTTAAATATTGGAAATCGACGTTAGGGTTAGAGAAGTAAACACCATGACATATCGTAGAAGAGGAGTTAAAAATTTATAAAATGAGGATATGGGTGGGGAAAATCGCTTGAGGTACGAAGAAAAGATGAGGAGAGAGAAAGTCAAGTAGAAGGATCAGAAAAACAGTTACAGTGAAGATGAAAGAAAGGGTAGGATATTCTACAGAAGAATTGTAATGAGTAAGAAGAGATGGAGGGAGCATAGAAGTGGACGTAATAAGAAGAGACAAGGCCATACAGACGGGAGATATAATGAGAAGTATAAAGATATATTAACGAAAGAATGCCAAAATACTTAAGCTATACAAAAGGAATAATAGAGGAGAGGTTAATTGTCAGATTTAACTGTGGGAATGAGGGGGCAGAGAATTGGTACTGGAGAAGTGATGAGGGCAGAATGTGTAGACTGTATGAGGACGAGAAGAATTTAGAACACCTGAAAGGTAGTTGTAGCGAATTATGAACCGAAGAGAGGGGAACGAAAGATATTACTAGGTGAGAATGGACAAGGGTTAGAATGGATGAGGGAAGTAGTGAAGAGAAGGGAGATGCAGAGTCGGCAAGGATAGGCATAGATGAAGTACTAGTACATAAAGAATCAATGTGAAGGAGCAGAAAATATCTTTTGGTAAAGATAAGGGAACCAAATCATTCGTTTATGTATACAGTGGGTCCACGGATGGGGTATCCTATAGGTAAAAATTCTTTTAATTGTAGTTTTAGCGAAAAATGTCGTTCTTGATGAAAAGTTTTGCTTGTTCTGAAACCCCATAAAATGAAATAAAATTCGAAATTCAAAAACAAAATACAGAGTAATCATGTAATAAAAACTAACAGTAACAGTAAAGAAAGAACATCTATTCAATATATCCTCCTCAATTTCAAAACATCCCTCAATTTTCCTTCTAAATTCTTTATAAGCGTTTCGTAATTTCATTTACGGCATCATTATTGCTCGATTCAAATCATCAATACTATGGTTGTTTATTTATTTACAAAGTTAAACCATAATTTTAACCCAGTTTATCTGGGAGTAAGTTTAGATACGTTCTTAATTTACAAAGATCATTTAGAAAAGTCAAACAAAAACGAAAACAAGAAATAATGTCATTCAAAAAATTAGCTGGAACAACTTGGGGAGCAGATGCAAAGACACTTCGTACAGCTGCATTGGCATTAGTTTATTCTACAGTATATAGAATATTGTGCTCCTGTCTGGTTGAATAGTTATCATACAAAAAAAAGTAGATGCCCAGTTGAATTGCACTATGCGTATAATTAGTGGAACCATTAAATCTACTCCTCTCGATTGGCTTCCTGTTCTTTGTAATATTACTCCATCGAACATTCGACGAAAAGCTGCGTTAAAACGAGAATGGGATAAATGTCAACTAACAAAAGTTGCAAATTTGGAATGACATTTGCTAAAAGACTTAAATCTCGAAGTCCTATATGGTTGCAAGACTACTTAAGTACGGATTTTTCTGAAGTTGAAGAGTTGAAAAAACTATGGTCTGGAGTTGATGTTTTCAATAAACATCTCATTGATGATCCAAAAATAGATGTCGGGCTTTGATCAAAAAAGAAAAATTTGGTCAAAAATAAATCGCATAAGAACAAGAATTTAAAATGTTGTTTAAATGGGGTGCGATTTCTAATCCAAATTGTGACTGTGGAAACGAACCAGAGACCGTTACACATATTGTAGAGGATTGTCAATTAACGAAGTTTAAGGAGGGTTTCCAAACATTCATAATTTAACGGATGAAGCAATATTATGGCTTACGAATCTGAAGGACATCTGAAGTTCAGCAATATGTTGTATTCTTGTCCTGATTATCTGTTTTCCATTATTTTGTTTTGCTATTTTTTTTAACCTACTATTGTTTTCGTCATTGTCGTGACTGGCGCTTGGATCGGTCCTTTATATGTCGTCATGCAATGGCTGTGCTGTTATATTTTATGTTCTTATTTACCTTCTATAATGTTTACACACTTAATTAATATTATTACAGATGAATACTAAGGTGGGTAAGGGTTGGCATGTTTAGGTTTTAGTGGTTTTCCTAAACCTTGAAGCAGATGCTTTGCCAAGACGAACCAATCCACTATTGCAAACGGTTTCGTCACCACACTATAAAGGTTATACTGTAATGTATATTTTAGTTCAATGTGAATATAACTTATTTTAAATACACTTTATCCACACAATCACCATATTATAGAGCTCTTATTATGCCGTTATGAAACGTATTAACATTAATTTAACATTCACGTTAACATCAAAAGTAAACTTATTTGCAATATCAGGATTTACATTTACACAAACCACGTTTGAGGAAGACTGCATCGCGGAGATCTCTTGCATTGTGCTGGATTTTCCTTGAATTTTTCTAGCAATACCGATTTTATTTGACTCGCTTTCTTCTATATACCACTCAACAACACTAGATGACCTCCACGCTCCGTGCCTCTTAAGAGTGAGAATATCACCACCAGCATTAGCCAACAGAGTCACCGAAGAACGGCGCATACTATGGCCCCTGTAGGATTTAGCGTCTAGAAGTTTTAAGAAAGAAGCAATCTGTGAGGGGATTCTGGAAATAGTGTTAATTCCCACAGGTTGCACGGTGCATTTTGAATTTATATATCGCAAAAAAATCTTCCCTGCGAAATAGTACTTTTAGGACGTAGGCGTATGTATTTCTTGCATATCTCCATAACATTAACAGAGAATCCTTCGTCTAATACAGTGAAACTTCTTGACATATTGGTCTTTGTTTCTGGGATGGACACGTAGATAAAAGATCCTTTATCTTTCACATGTTCAATATTTAAGTTTACCAGTTCATTGCATCGTAAACCTCCACAAACACCCATTATGACAGCAACCTAGAAATATTTAAAATAATTAAGATACCAATACAAAGAAAAGAAAATTGGTTGTACCTTCATCATTAAGTACTTTTCATCAGATGCTGTTTTCAATTGTTCGATGTGTCCCCTCTCAAGCACTTTTGCCTTCTTTGCCTTGTAGTTTTTGATTGGCTCTTGAGATAAGCAATTAATTTGCCGTATTTTGATATGTCAATATTTCTATGCACATTCAAAGTTGCTCTTAACATTGAATATTTCGTCCACATCGACGAGGAGGCAAACTTGCTTCTTACATTTAAAAAATAAGCCAACAGGACGTCCTCGTTTATGATGTTTGCACCTATTTTCTCTCTCCATTCATTAAAGGTAGCAAATTCTTTTATGTATGCATCTTTAGATTTGGCCGGCAACAGTTGCAGGGTTACTTCTTCAGCTTCTGCTTTAATTTCTACCGGCAAAGAATCACTTTCTGACATTTTTCAAAACGACGCACACAAACGATTTCTAATTTTTTCACAAATATTGTTTTAATAAACAAGCATCCTAGCAACTAATAATGCAAAGCCGCCCAAAGTTTCACTAAATTTTCTAATATTTGCTATTACATTGAAATTTTAGAACTGTCAGATTACTTATTTTCAATTAAATTGGTTTGATTGTGGATAAAATCTTGTATTGCATTCGTGTTTTAGTGGCATATTATCCCGTTAAGAAAATTAAACCCTCGAACTTCGTTCTCGCGATTAAAAATTCTTGCGTGGATAATCTGCCTACTAAAACACATATACAATAAATAGCTATTATCATTTTTATTTTAAAAATTGCATATTAATGACATTTATTTTTAGTAATTATTTGACAATTTTCGTTTTCATGGTTACCTCAAATTTATCCATTCAATTTTAAAATCCTAAATAGTTTTTTTTTTAATTTAAATCAACAGTACCATACGAATAAATAAATAAATAATGGTTTTCATAAAACTGACTATGAAATGAGACAGATTTTGAGAAACTTGAATTATATTTTATTTTATGGTGTTTCAGAACAAGCAAAACTCTTATCAAGAATGACATTTTTCGCTAAAACTACAATTAAAAGAATTTTCACCTATAGGATACCCCATCCGTGGACACAGTGTATATTGTATATTAGAACGAATAATGCTAGATTGATTGATCATTCCCGGAAGAATCTATTTCCCCACATATTTCGTAAATAACAATTCTTTCCTTATGAAAAGAGTTCACTTGTACGGTAGTTTTAAAAACTAATACAATTTTCGTGAACAAATGCGTAGTAAAATATTCATCTTTTTCAGTGGTTACAGTTGCGAAGATCATTTCTACGAAAGCGATACGTTTCTCCATAGTTGGGAAGTACTGCTAGATTTGTTAATTTCACCCATATGCAGGGACATACTAATCGATGTCGGAATGCCGGTAATGCACAAAAATATAGCTTATAATTGTCGCGTTATATTTTTGAATCAAAAAATAATATTGATTCGTCCTAAACTACGTATGTGCGATGGCGGAAATTATCGAGAATCTAGATGGTTTTCTGGGTGGAAAAAGGTAAGTGTATATTTTAAAATAGTTATTGGCGAGTACAATGCACTTTTAAATTAAGGAGAGGCAGACCGAAGAACATTATTTGCCGAGAATAATTACTGCAGTTACTGGTCAAACTGTTGTTCCTATAGGCGACGCAGTCGTATCTACAAAGGATACTTGTATTGGTGAATATATCATATGCAGTTAATATAAAAACTTTACCATCATCTATAGGATTTGAAATCTGCGAGGAACTTTGGAATCCCCGTAGTTCTCACATCGAATTGTGTTTGGACGGAGTTGAAATTATTTGCAACGGTTCTGGAAGTTACACAGAACTTAGGAAGGGGCACGTGGTTTATGACTTAGTGAAGAATGCTACTTCTAAGTGCGGAGGTTGTTACCTATTTTGTAATTTGAGGGGATGCGACGGTCAAAGAATTTACTTTGATGGTATGTCTTGCATATCAATAAATGGAGAAATAATAAACCGCACAAGACAATTTTCTGTGAAAGAAGTGGTAAATGATTTGGACTTTATTTATTTTTAATAATAAACGAGATTGAAATTTTAGGAAGTAATCGCTTCGACGATAGATTTGGAGGATATTCGAACGTATCGTAATGGGATAAGGTCTTTAACACATCTCGCGGCTGAGTCACCTTCTTTTCCTCGCATATCCGTAGATTTTAGTTTAACTCCTGAATATGAAATTGGAGTGCCAGTTTCGTTACCCATTACTGTGGAATTACTGAGACCAGAAGAAGAGATTGAGCAGGTAAAAGGGTATATATTATGTGCAGGTTTAATGTGGTGCAATATTAGGGACCCGCTTGCTGGTTATGGGATTATTTAAGAAGGTGCGGCCAAGGAGGATTTTTCTTGCCGTTGAGTGGAGGTGCTGATTCTTCAGCTACTGCACTTATAGTGTATTCTATGTGTAATATAGTAATTGCTGCGATTCAAAGTGGCGGTGAGTGTTGCAGGTGAAACATTTGATAGTTACAAACGTATGAAACATTGTTATTAGATACCAAAGTTTTATCAGATGTTAGGAAAATAGTAGCTGATCCTGAATACGCGCCTATTCAAGCTTCAGAGCTGTGCAACAGATTATTTGTGACTTGTTACTTGGGTACCGAAAATTCTTCAAAGGAAACTAAAAGATGTGCATCTACGTTAGCATCGCAGATTGGAAGGTACCTAAACGTGTGTTGTAGTTCTTTAACTTACGATTCAAACTATTATTTTAGTTATCACATGGTCGTATCTATTGATAAAGCAGTGACCACAGCTTTAGAAATATTTAGTTCGGTAACTGGCGTTTTTCCAAAGTTTGCTTCGAGAGGAGGCTGTCCTCGCCAAAACCTGGCTTTACAAAATATTCAAGCACGTTTAAGGATGGTGTTCTCGTATTTGTTCGCGCAACTTATGCTTTGGGTGCGTGGTCGACCGGGAGGACTTTTAGTGTTAGGTTCAGCAAATGTGGATGAAGCTCTACGGGGTTACATGACGAAGTACGACTGCTCCAGTGCTGACATTAATCCTATTGGTGGAATTTCTAAAACCGACATAAGATCGTTTTTGAGACACTGTAAGGATAAATTTAATATTTCAATAATTGGTGATATTTTGAGCGCACAACCTACTGCCGAATTAGAGCCGTTGGTGGATGGGAAAATTCTTCAAACCGACGAAGAAGATATGGGAATGACTTACAAAGAATTAAGTGTTTTTGGGAAATTGCGAAAAGAAAACCGTTGCGGTCCCTTTTCTATGTATTGTAAACTTGTACAGACGTGGCAAAATCAGTGTACCCCCAAAGAAGTTTCAGAAAAAGTAAAGCACTTCTTTAGGTAGATATTTGGGAGACGGGTTTTAATATGAGTATTAATTTTGGTAATTTTAGGTGTTACGCCATTAACAGACACAAGATGGTGGTGTTGACACCGTCTTACCATACCGAAAGTTACAGCCCAGATGATAACCGATTTGATCATCGTCCTTTTCTGTACAGAGCCAATTGGTCGTGGCAATTTAGAGCTATTGATAAACAGGTCAGTAACGAAAAGTGATAAGATGAAGTAAATCAATTATTTTATCTCAGGTTGAACTGCAATCTAGTATTAAAAGGACGAATTCAAGTAGCTATATAGGTATAAATAAAAAATTCGAAACTTCCAGGCAACGTACAGGAGTGCACGTTTAAGTGTTATTTTTAACGAATTTATTTTAGTGATTTTTATTGTAGTATTTCTCAGGGTTTTTAACACGTTGTATTTATACGTTTAGTTTAAAATAATATACAAAATATTCCTTATATTAAACAGATAGGCTTGAGATAAGTGTTGATAAGAAAAATTGGTTTCCTTTCCTGGTATTTCGATATTAATTTTTATACGAAGTTGATTTAAATTTGATACAAATCAAGCATCTAAGCGAACTTTGTACTAATTTTATCACACCCATAAAAATATCTTGCTAAATTGACACATTAAACTTTAAATACAGGCCTTTTTAATCATTTTAATATGCGAATCCCTATAGTATCATAGGATAGCTATAGTTTGTACTTAAGCCAACGGTATGGTTAAAACTTAATTAATGACTGTAATTTCATATTTGGATATAACTTTTAATTCATAACAACTGTTCTTTATAACATTCTTCTCTATTGCAAAAAATAATGGTACTTTAGAGCAAAACTCATATTTTTTGACAAACTTCGTATACTTCTTTAAAAAATTGATATTTAATGGTTGCATTTTAAGTTTTAGACCCTGCACAACTTTTTATCAAGAATAACTTCTTTTCAAAAAACCAATAATAAAAAAGTGTTTCGTATGGTTCCACTTTAAGTAGATACGCGGTATAACAATGTTTTCCTGAATTAGGGCTTTCTTGATGGAGATGTAACAGAAAAACAATTTAATTCCTTGTCGACGTTTCGACTACAGCCTTTATCAAGACTCTAAATAAAAATTTAGTTTTTCCTAAGTCTAATACTAATTGGATACATTGGAGCTGTTGAACGTAAATACATTCCACAATTATAATAATAATAAATACACACACATTCACGAGTAATGAAAAATGATGAGATATAGCAGGGGATGTGCATCCCCTTAATTTATCTGTGATCTGCACTCAAAACGTTTATAGCTTAATTGTGGGCAGTGAGAAGTTCTGCTTAATTTCGTGTATAAAGTACTCTCTGAATCCAAACGAATTTAATACCTGTTTAAAAGTTTCAAAGAATCGAAGGTTTGTAATAACTCTAGTTTTTTTGTGGAACTTTCAGGTGGTTTATTGCATTTTTTGTTAACAAATATTATTAAGGAAAATCACATTCTGTTTTGAAGAATACACTCAATACTATACGACAAATTATTAACACGAACTAAATTGGGCAATTTAAAAAAAAGGGAAAGATTGTTCAGATAAAAAATGTAAAGGTTTGGAGTTATTTAAAAACATTTTTGTTCGATTTTTTATATAAAAATTGTAAGTAGGTAATTGTTTCAACATTTTTTTTAAGAATATAAACACAAATTGTACCTATATTATGTGGCCTAAAATGTCACATTATATATAGAATGTGTACATCAGTTTTGTAGTAGCTATCGCAAGTTAATAAAGTCTTGAAAATCAATTTCTGTTAGTTTTCTTTGCCAGCGGAAGATTACACTTGCTGTTCATAGTGGCCAGTGGTATGACAAACGAAACCTTACAGTTATTTCAAATGGGTCAACAAGTTCCGATTTACACATTTAATCCAATTTAAAGCCATGAACATAAAATAAAAACAGTTTATATCCAATATATATTTTTGTCTATGTTTATATCTAGACGAGATAACATAACATATCGCAATTCCCTTAAAAAAAGCACAAAACAGCACCAAAATTTAAAAATTCAAACCAACAAACACGCAAGCGTAGCTACTAAAAACCTAGTATGGCCGCCATCTTGACAGGTTGAAACGGTAGTGCATGTGCACAGACTTTGTTTATAGGTGGTGTTGATAACCTGCACTTAATACAGAATACCAATGTAAAATAACCAGAAAGTAAGGGAAAAAATATTCCTATGGGAAGAGTTAGCCATCCTTTACATTCTTACTCTCTTGCACAAAGGAGAACGCTATTCTGCAATGTACACTTTTTGAACTCAAGATAGCTGTCAAAGACCTTTAAAAATGGCTTCTGCAGGGCAAACTTACTTGTAATTAGATGGGTTTTATCATTGAGTTATAGGATTTTAATATAGTTTATACGCTTAATTGATTTGTAATATACCATAATGTTGTGTACTGAACCGTGGCAGTAGAGGAAAAAGTAGCGACTAGAAAAATACCGCCGGAAAAAATACCACTAGAAAAAAAAACGTCAAGGAATGAAAATCTTCGAACAACAATCCAATATACCAAGGGGCAAAAAAGTTATGAACATATTAATGTACGCGAAGTGCTGCTGGTGGTGCCCTATACAATGTACATCAAAACTGTGATCAGATTCAGATTTATCATGCTGAAAAACTGCTGAATACCAAATTTCGTTAAAATCGTGCTTTTATTAAGGGAAATATTACCAAAAAAACTTTTCAAATATTATAACTTTGACACCCTGTAATTTTTTTGCATACACATTTGTACTGAGGTAAGTTAGGTTCAATCGAGTTATTTTTAGCCCCAGAATATGTGATTTAATTTATTACCTACCTTTTTGTTACACCCTGTATAACAAGCTTACAACAAGGCAAATAGTATTATTTATTTACCTGCGAAAATCGCAAGCTAATATCTCTATCGTTCCAAAGATATTGGCATTTTTTCAATTCTAATCAGTGTTAACTCACCCTGTAAGTTTTAAGAGAAATTATGTTACTTAATTTGTCTTGACAACGAAATTACAAGTAAGAACGCGTCAAAATAATATGAAACTTCAGAAAGCTAAAAAAAATCTCTAATCAATGGAGTCATAGCCGACTATGGTTTCCATTTAAAAAAATGCATGTTTGGTCTGTAACTCGAAAACGATTTAAGCTAGAATAAATTCGAGTACGCCATTGAATTGCATATAAAAAATGCACAAAAAATGTTTTGGTTAAAATAAAAAATATTCACAAACAAAAAAGTTACGAAGCTTTAAAGAAAACGGCATAAAACGCAAACACTCTGTATTTCCCAAACCAGACGAGATATCAAAGTGATGTTTAGACTGTTAAATTTGTCTCAAAAATCGGGCCAGGGTCCCGAACACGGTTTTTCCTTATCAATTTGCGAAATACCTGAAATCCCCAATTACATCGAAAATAGGACATGCGGTACAGGTCCCTAATAGGAAAATTCTTTATTAAACTCGAAAAAAATACTTAAATGGTAATAACCCGCAAAGTGTGATATACCGTTGAATTTGGAATGAAAAGGGCTTTCAGAATATGATATCAAAATATAAGGGCCGTATTTGAGAAAAAAAAGTTGATGATGGTTCCACACAAACAAAACGTAGGATTCAAAAATTAGTAACAATGCGTTAAACAAAATAAAAAGTTGCTGTAAAGAAGTGTTATCGGAATTGATGTAGCTCCACTCTTAAGGCCAGAAAAAAATAAAATTTTCAAAATATCTCAAAAACGCATAAAATTTTGAAAATATCTAACCACCATTTTTAACCAAGTCTGTATCTGCTACCGTTTTAATGTACTCGGAAATCAGGGTTTCTATAATGCTCTCACAAGCGTACTGTACAGTCACTCGTTAATTAAAATCTCTAAATACGATCCTGAACTTCTAGTCTTTAAACCTGACTAAAATTATGAAACTGGTACTACAGTACTAAACAAGAAGATGTAAATTATTGAAAATCAACTAATATCTTCTTCTTCAAAATGGATTTTTCTACTTTTCGAACACCATCCAAAATTAAGTGATAAATCATCTTGCAGGTGAAGTAAGGATAATTATTTTTCGTGAAATCCAAACGGCTAAAAATATTCTCTTTCATTGATACAACTCATAAAGAGCAGATGATCAAATTGTGATCAACATTCAAGAGGGAATCTGTTCAATCGAAGAAAGATTTATAGTTTTATCAAACCCAAACAAAAACCAGGCGAAGAATTGGCTTAAGAATTTTTGTACAAAATACAGACTAACAATCTCAAAATTAAGAACTGTAATACTATACAGGCTGTTTCATTAAGTTTGGTACGCGGCCCTATCTCGAAAACTATCAGGTATAAATAGAAGTTTGGGAAAAAAAATTTCACTATTAAAATGGCTATGAAAAAATCCTGGAAATTATCTTCAAGTTCCGAATTTTATCGCAAGGGGGTGTAATGACAGGGCATAAAATTCAAGATTTCTCAGGAAATTCTCATATGAAGCTATGACTTTAATAACATCATTAGAAAGCCTGAATAATTCCGCATAAGTTTTGTCCGAGCCTTCTTGGTTACCGGCCTTAATAAGAAGGGGAATCTTCTGAATGTCTAATAATTTAAATGAATGTATTTTCTAAATAACTTATCTGATTACAGCAAACTCGGGCTTGTTTGTAAGAGTCAGTGATTTCAAATACCGTATCCATCGGCACTCGACAGTTTCAAATAAAATTGCTAGAGGGCGCAGTTTGCAATAATAACAGTTTTTCCAATTTTGTCCCAAAAATTCAAATCATACAGTATAATTTTGATGTCATAATCAGAAAGTAGATTAATACATTTTCTAGAGAAAACCCTAAAACCGCAGTTCGATATATTCAAAATATTACAGTTTTCACACTTTAATTTGAAAAAATGATTATTTTCCTAGTTTTGTAGCTTTGTAACTAGGATTAGTAACAGTTGCATATTGTGCAAATTTACCTTACCGTAACTAAAAAAAGTGGCTTCATCAGTCCATAAAACCAAGGACAGGAATTGAGGATTTTCTTTGCACATCTGTCTCAACCTATAGCAATAGTCGAGCAGCCTCTCACAACCAGCTTCTGATAGAGCTTGGTGCAAAGTAGGGATGTAGTTTAAAGTCTTTTAAAATTCGAATTTGTTAATCTCCATAAAAACTTACATATTTTGTTTCGTGGCTACTTATTTTAATTTAGATTTAAAAACAGCATCAGCATCTATGTGTTATTAGAAGTTATTTGTGGGGTGTTTTTGATTTAAATGTAGTTTTGGGCCACTGAAATGAGTGACAAACCTACACCACCATAAAATTAACCCAAAAATTCCCTAGAACTAGGAAAATAACCATTTTTTGAAAAAATTAAAAAAACTGTTATTATTGCGAACTGCGCCCTCTAGCAATTTTATTTGAAACTGCCGAGTGCCGATGGATATGGTATTTAAAAACACTGACAATTCTTTAATAAGCAAGCCTGAGTTTGCTGTAATCAGATAAGTCATTTAGAAAATACAGTCATTTAAATTATTAGACATTCAGAAACTTCCCCTTGTCTTACTAAGGTTGGTACGCCAAGGAACCTCAAACAAAACTTATGCGGAATTAATCATGCTTTCTAAAGTCATAGCTTCATGTGAGAATTTTTGAGAAATCTTGAATTTTATGCCTCGCGCTGTCAATAGGCCCTCCTTGCAGTGAAATTCGGAACTTGAAAATAATTTCCAGGATTTCCTCATAGTTATTTTAGTAATGAAGTTCTATACCCAATAGTTTTCAAGATATAGCCGCGTACCTACTAGTTGTTTTCGTCCCGAGCGCCATTTTGTCTTAACATGACGCTTAATATACGAACTTTTCAGCGGAAAAATAATGTTTGTATATGTATATACTGGATGGCCCATTAGTTTTTGGCCAGTTTATATCTCGAAAACTATCTGAACTAAGATATTAAAATTTACCAATTATAAACAGTGGGTAGTTATGCCCATTGTAAGTAAGATATCATCTTTAAAATTCTTACTGGGACACCCTATATACTTTTGCACTACTGTAAAGCTCTCTCTAATGATAAAATAAAATAAAGTGATCTGTAAAAAAGGGAAGTGGATATCGGAAATGCAACAGTTTTATATAAGATTGGCTTAAATTAATTTACATATCATTAAATTACATGACCGAAATAAAGATGAGTATCACGGCGTAATAACCACTTTTGGCTTCATAACCTACGGTTTTTGTTGGTGGCACAGTTCGCAATATATCTTAACAATTTTTAATAATTTTTATAACTTTTCAATTATTTTAGATTTTGTTGTTGGCAATACCAAGATGCGGAAAACGTATAATTTTAGAGACATCTACGGATGCACTCTGATTAAAAATATAGGTTTAAAACTTGTCAAAGTTTCTACATGCGAAATAGTACAATGTCATTCGGGCTTAACATACCAATATTTTTTCTCATAGATTCAAAATGTGGTCTCCAAATTTTCACTGTATATTTATTTTTGGATAAATAAATTAAAGTAATTAATTAATAAATTATTAAAAATAAATTAATTAAACATATTTTTCTTGTTTTACAGTTAAGAGATTTTCTAAAATTGTATATTTAGTTCTTTCGCTTATTATACTAGAAGATGCGACTAGAACAAAATGAAACGTGAAATGAGACCGAAATTCTAAAACAAATTTCCTTGAATACGTATTTTAAATTGTGCTAGTACATAAGTTAGTCTTAATACGGTCCTGGCACGTAGGTAAATGCCATTTGGAAAGTTCTGATTGGTCGTTGATCAGTCTGCGGTTCTACTTCCTCTGAAAAGACTGTTTATTTAATGTTCACCCATTTTATGTCGTAAGTAATTAATGAATCATTTATTTTCAAATTTTTTAAAAATTCACTTAAACCACGCAATGAAAACCATAAATATCTGCATTCCGAAAATAATTCCGGTATCGATATCTTACCGACAATATAGGTTAGAAATTTATAATGTCACTTTAAAATATTAAGCGAAATAAAAATAATTTTATTGCATGTACGATTTATACGCCTGTTACACGTAATTTATTTTAATAAGTTCAACAACCTGGGGTGGGATACTTATTAAATCATTTGTTTACCACCCCATACCTAAATACTTTTAATTAAATTACACGCAAATTCTTGCATCATTGCTATAATTCTAAAGTGGTTATAGGTATAAAATTTAGTCTCTTTGTTTTGAATTTGTTGCAAGTTCTGTATTTGTTTTTTTTTCAGGTGATAAATAATAAAAATGCGAAGTTGTTTAAGGGCTATCTGTTTACTATGTTTAATTGCGCTGCTCCCTGTTCAAATATCGACAAAGGATGAAGACAATTTTGTAAGTATTAAACTTTTCAGTAAATTGAAACACATGGCATTTATTACTTGTTGTAAGAGATAAAGTGATAAGCATAAGTAACAGTCTATAATTAGTTGGGTATGGAAAAATATAGTTTCAATTCCTTCATCTTCATGAAAAATTATTATAATATAAATCGATTAACTACTCTTACATAAATTTATAAATAAATTAAAAAAATTTGTCCTTAGTTAACATAATACTATTATAAGAGCTAATTAGTGGCATACGTTATCTCGACACAATAGACCACAGTATCAGACCTTAGGCAATAATGGAATTTACATTTTTTAAAACTAATTAGCATTATAATAACTTTGTGGTTTAAAGGTGATGTGCTAATCGTCAAATAGAATCTATTTGAAACAGTTTTGAAAATTTTAATTTTGTACCTACAAACTATAACTTAGAACATGAATTAATTTTAGATCTTGATGACTGTTTACTTTAAGTCTGAGTCAGTCTGTTAGTAAAAACTAACAAATATACAAAATATTATCTTAATCTTCATTTACCTTTAAGAAATAACCGTTCACCTGGTCTCGTTATTTGATGTACTAATGACTTAACAAAAATAAAATTTAAGGCATCTTTAGTAGCAAAACGCGAATAACGAGGTTCTACCTTCTTACCCATTCCTTCAGCCCTTCCAGGAGATGAGTTGTGGGTATTTCCCTTTGATTTCTTTGTTTTCTGTTCATCTTCTTGATCTCTTCAGCTTTCCATTTCCATTATTCTTTTTGCTAGATGTTCTATTCCTGGTTCTTTCTCTTTCCTTGTCGTTTTTGACTGTTTCCAAACCGAAAATTTTAACACCCCTTAATTTTCTTTTTCCGACAAATTAGAGTTATAGTACGGTAGGTATAATGAAGCAAAAAAAAAATTTTCTAGACGATGGTCGACCGGTCGTCCGTCCGTATTAAATAAGATATCAAGAAAGCCACTAGTTCGGGTTTTATGAAACTTTGCACACGGGTTTTATTTATAATTCCGCAGATCTAATTAGATTTTGGGCCTAATCTATCAAGCCAAAAGTGCCGTTAACCTACATAGATTTTCGATTTCTACGATTTGATTAACTCGTCAGTAAATAACACATATCTGGAAAATAATTGATCTTCGTATATTGTTTACAGCACCCACTTACCAAAATTTATACGGTTTTGATAATCCTGTCCACTAATTTTTTGTTCATACTTTTCACTTGCTTGCGCTATTAAAATTAAATTTCAGATGAAGAAAGTTATAGGTTCTTCAAAAAAAAATTTTAAATTTTTTTTTTTTTTAAAAAATTAATTTTCCCCAGATTTTAAATTTTCACAAAAAAAAAATAAATAAAAAAAAAAAAAAGTTAAAGGTTCCTTCCCAGACCTTTCCAAATGTAGTTTTTCTCTTATTATATTAAATTAGATTACCCCCAGGCTCCTAGGATCCTCACGAACGAAATAACACCGTTTCCTCAAGTGGGCCAGTGTTCATAAACAGATTATTTCGGGTGTAATTGAACCTTCTACAGCTAAGTCATTCGAAAATTTGCAAAATTACGAATCTTATGTTTTTATTCATGTTTTTACGTAATACGGTTCCGGAGTTATAAAAATGTAAAACTTACAGTATTTCGTATTGACAATGTAAAAATTGCTTGAAAAAAATTTTTAAAAAATAAACATTTTATTACACATGCGACAGGGGCACAAAACGAACGTTTTTCTTAAATAAACTTTTTCTTTATCGAGGATAATTTATGGAAATTATGGCTGTTTTAGTTTTCGATTGAAATTTTTTCGGAAAAGTTTTTCGATTATAACTACAAAAATGTTTATTTCTTTATCCGCGTAAGATTCTTTTTGAATTTTGAAAATCGGTCCGAAAATAAGCGAGTTTTGGTCAAATACGGCTCAATTTGTTTGAAATTTTGTTGACTATTTTTAACATTTTTTTAACCTCGAAGATGCCATCGTACAAAAACAATCTAAATCGAAAAATAAAGACACATCTTTCGTTACGAAAATATCTCGAGCCGTTTTAATGCAAGACTAATTTGAAAAAAGGTCGATTTTCGCATCGAATATGTTCCTAGCAACGTGAACACAGAATCGAGTGACCGATTTTGATTCTGTAAAAATGTTCATAGTCGTAGACATAACATGCATCAAAATGTATAAAAAATATAGGGGGTGCTATTTAAAATTTTAAGGGAGGGGGTGGTTGTATCTTTAAGGAGTAGTTAAAGTAGGACCAATTTTAACAGTCAATATTAAGGTACATTGGCAGCTATAAAGGATAGTTTTTTGTTTTATTCAAATATATTGATTCGTTATAGGGTGGTCAAATCAGTTTGGGACACCCGGTATAGTACTCGTTGAATATTCTATAAATGTTGAACATACAAATACAATTAATCGGTGACGTTTAATTACAATAGAATTCCATGTTACTTCATTTATTTTATAATACTTTTCGCGATTTCTTGCGTTAAGTACTTTTTATTGTAATTAATATTGATTTTAATATTTCGTTGTCTTTGTTTTGAAAATACATATGTGTTATTCTATCTATATGATCGATCGTCTTGTATATGAGATTCTTGGTTTTTTGAAAATTTGTAATACACCGTCTTGGTTCTTAAAATTTTCTTTATGCGAAGCATTATAACTTATGAGTGTAAAATTAAATATAAATTTCATTAAGCACCCTGAAATGAAATAACTTTTCTTGGTCAATATTCTCTGTAGTAAAACGGGATTAACTTCTATAACCGCGCCATTCACATGTTTATAAAGTGTTTATGTTGTGGGCGGATGTAGTACTTTCACTTTAATTGTAATCATTTTATCATTTAGCCCTGATGCCATTAACAGCCCCACGTTTTCAGTCAATCCTATCAGTTACTTGTCTGCTATTTTTTTATGCTTTACCATTGTCTTCGGTTATCAATTACGTGTTTGCTTCATTCAAAAATTACATAATAATTTTTTTTTTAAATTTTCTTGTGCCAACTTTTTACAATACAATTATAAATTATTTTTATATAATCAGTTAGACTTTCTATTTTCAAGGTTCTACAATTAAATATTCACGTATTTGACATGAAGCAATTCGGACATTAAGTTACGTTTATTTCTTTAGGAATCAGAAGAAGCTACTGTTGAAGTCGAAGAAGAACCGTCATCATCAATCGACGTTCCTTACGAAAGTCCAGTACCGATAGATCAAGGTAGAGTTTATCTTGCCGATCATTTTGATGATGCCGCTCAATTTTCGAAACGATGGATAAAATCGAAAGCTAAGAAGGAAGGTATCTCAGAAGATATAGCTAAGTACGATGGTGTGTGGGAACTTGAGTCTCCAGTTAAAGATGGCCTTGTTGGAGATATGGGGCTAGTTCTGAAATCCAAAGCCAAACACGCCGCTATATCTTCGTCATTAGTCAAACCCTTCGTGTTTAACACGAAACCATTAATAGTTCAGTATGAAGTAATTCTACAGGACGGACAAGAATGTGGAGGTGCATATTTAAAATTATTAAGCGAAGGCACAGATGCAAAAAACCTCGGACAATTTCATGACAAATCCCCGTATTCTATTATGTTTGGACCCGACAAATGCGGAAACGATCACAAACTGCACTTTATATTTAGACATAAGAATCCTAAAAATGGAAGCATCGAAGAGAAGCATTGCAAAAAACCAAATGAACGGATTGAAGATTTCTTCTCTGATAAGTTACCTCATTTATACACATTGATTGTTAATCCTGATAACACCTTCGAAATTAAAGTTGACAAACATCTAATAAATTCTGGTAGTTTATTAGAAGACTTTAATCCTAGTGTGAATCCCCCTCAGGAAATTGACGATCCTGATGATCGGAAACCAGACGATTGGGACGAAAGAGAAAAAATACCGGACTCGGAAGCTGTTAAACCCGATGATTGGGATGAAGATGCTCCTTCTCAAATTATAGATGAATTCGCAACCATTCCCAGTGGTTGGTTGGAAAATGAACCGACGCATATACCCGATCCCGAATCTAAGAAACCAGCCGATTGGGATGATGAAATGGACGGCGCTTGGGAACCTTCTCTAATCGACAATCCGCTTTGTACTGATGCACCTGGATGTGGAAAGTGGGAGCCACCTCTTATAAATAATCCCAATTATAAAGGAAAGTGGAGGCCGCCTCTTATCGAAAATCCAAACTACAAGGGAAAATGGAGGCCACGTCGCATTCCGAATCCAGAATTCTTCGAAGATAAATATCCGTTTAAGATGCAAACAGTCGTAAGTTTTTCTACTATTATCAAAGTAACATTTAATTCATTTATTCTTATTTCAGTCTGCGATTGGCTTTGAATTATGGTCGATGTCTAAGGACATCTACTTTGATAATATCATAATTACGGATGATATTTACGTTGCTGAACAATGGGCGGCAGCTTCGTTTGATAAAAAACGTCAAAAAATCGATAGAGATTCTGTAAGTATACCCTAATTGAATTACTTTTATAGTAATTTTGGTAATTAATTAATTAATTTTTCTTTAGTTTATTGTTTCTTGTGATTCGGATCAACATTTATTTTTTCTGTTTTATTAAAATAATTGAACGAATGACTGTTTTAACAGCATTCATTTAATGATAAAAAGTCGCATAACTCAATTAACTCATTTTAATTAAATTGTTAGATGACAATTATTGGACACATTATGAAAGCTTTAAACTACAGACCAAAGACTTGGGGACTATATTTCATATATTGTTCGATACCGATTGTACTATATATTTGGTATCTTTGGTCATGTATGAAGGAGGTACAGATTTGCATATGTATACTATAGGCCAGTTCACTTTCTAGATTATCAAATGCACCTAATGTTAAATAAACAAAATTGAAAATAGGTTAACTAAATGATTTCTTAATTAAGGAATTTAGGCTAATCAAGTATTTTAGTTAGTAGAATAAGCTTGTAATGTAACTATTTCTGTTATTAATAGGAAAGCGTAATTCAGAGGCTAGCCGTTCTGACCAACAATTACCCCATTTTGTGGGCAGTTTACATAATATTATTGGGCATCCCTGTAGTTTTTGTTTTGTACCTGTGTTGCAAACCTAGTCAGAAGGTAAGTTTTCTAAAGCTTATGTTTGTATGTATGAGGTACTTGAATTCTTGACTGATATTAATTCTCAATTAAGGATACTGATGAATCGAAACAAGCAGCTGAAACAAAGAAGACTGATGAAGTTACGCCTGATGATATAGTCGAAGAAACAAGTAAATCACAAGTAGAAGAAACTGAGGAGGTGGAGGACGATGAAGTAAAAGAAAAATATTCAGACAAAGAAGACGAAGAAGAAGAAGAAGTTGAAGATGATAAAGAAGTTGAGGTACACACTACATTAAAAAAGTATATCTGTAATAATGTTCATCATTTTCATAGGTGATTTCGGACCAAGGGGGCGACGGTGATATTCCTAGAAAGAGAAAGCCTCGTAAAGAATAAAGGGAATATCATTGTATAAGCACGTTTTTTTAAAGTGAGTTGTACTGTATTTATTATTAGAATAAATTAAAAACATTCTGTAGAAACTTTGAGAATATTGTTATTGTAAATTCATTTCAATTTTGTACCTTTGATTAGATGCTATGTAACAATTTTGTTTATTTTTTTTTGTTAGTGGAGCAATCCGATTCTTTATTTTAAGTTCTTTGTTAAGAATGTGTGTGTTCATGCAAATGTATATTAATAATAATACATTTCATTAAAGGGAGTGTATTCGTAAGTTGTTATTTTATACAATATGTCTAAAACGTAGATAAAATGCAATAGGAAGTTTTTTAAACGCTTTGTATCAAACTGTTGTACCAATACAAATATTTTTATTTGTAGTTTTTAACTTTTGTACATCATTGTCCTAATAAACACAATTGTAAGTTTGTTACTTTGTTTTTACGCAGAAAAAGTTATCATCATAAGGTAGGTTCTAGTGTTGCAATCACATTAAAATAATAAGTTTTCAACGCTCCTCATTTCCTTCTGTTTTAACAATTTCAATGTAAATACAATAGCGTCTCGCTTGGACGTACTAATCCAGAATTATTAAGAGTGAAACATACTTATGTAACGTAGTCATGCTCATTTAACTTTCAACAGTGTCAAGTTTTGTTTTCTCAATGATACGTGTATCAAAAAATATAAAATTTTGTATTATTGATTTATATAGACTTCAAACATATTCAGTAAAACAATTTCTAGAAGAATTTGAATCTTGGCCTTGCGTCTATTGAATCGCACCACATTGTCAACATTAATGTTGCTAATCCATCTGCAGATATTGAAAGATACATGCTCGCAATATCTACACTCTGATTTGAATCGTGTATAACTGAAGACAGTCATGTAACAAATACATGTCGATCGTGTTTGGATCATATTTTTGTCAAAGGTAATAGAACGACTATTTTTCATATTGGAATTACTGATCACATCATTTATTCTTTAGGACACATCTTCCACAAAAATAATACTAAACTCACAATTGAAACAATTAATTATAAGAAATTAGGGATACTTTAAATAGTACCTACGGACTGGAGCTTTGTTACACAAATACAAATAACGTTGATAATGCTATCGAAAAATGTATTGCATACTTAATTCAAACGAAAAGTATGTCCATTATTAAACTTACCAAAAAAAAGGAATACATAAAATCAAGACCTTGGATTAATTATACGATTTACAAGAAACTAAAACAAAGAAACGCAATTAATAAAAAAGTAAAAAAATGCCATTGAATGAATGTCAAATTAAAAAATTAAGCACGATTAAAAGTGAACTAAATGACCTAATTTTCCAATCTAAATCTCAATACTATAAACAATTACTAGACTCAGCTAAAAACCCATCTGAAAAATTCTCTTTCTGGATCATCGGCTACTAAAAAAGAAATCAATTGTATAAAATTCAAAGGTAAAATAATCGATGAGGAAATAGAAATTAGTAACATATTTAACAAAAATTTCATTACCGTTGCAGAAGGGTTGGCTGCTGAATTCTAAAATATCTACTGTGCTGGAACAATTCATAATAAATTTCCACTCTTTTTCAGTAAATACAAGTATGTTTATGAATCCTGTTGAAATTAACGAAGTCATAAGTATCGTAAACAGCTACCAAATAATCAACAGGCGCTGATAATATTCAAATTAAGATAATAAAAGAAAATATCAATGTGCTTGCAATCCCATTAGCTCACCTAAAGTTACTCAAGTGGTGTATTTCCATCGACCTTAAAAAATCCATAGTAATAAATAAATAAATCCGGTGACTCCAAAAAGACATTAATAATTATAGGCCAATATCTTTGGTATCTGTTATATCAAAGATATTTGAGCGTACAACTAATAAACGACTTATTGATTATTTAAACAAAATCAACTTTTTTTCAAAAAATCAATTTGAATTTATAAAGGGACACTGAAAAAGATTTTTATGTCAAATATATACAATTCTCAATGATGGTCTAAAAACTGCTGGTTTATTTATTGATGTCAAAAAACTTTTGATCCACTAGATCAGAAATTACTTTTAAGGAAGCTTGAATTAGCTGGGGTACGAGGAGTAGTAAAACGCTGGTTTGATAGCTATCTTAGCGGGCGAGAGCAAGCTGTTAAAATTGGACAAACTGTAGGAAACTTTCATACTGTGCGCAGTGGCGTACCACAAGGCTGTGTCCTATCAGCAACACTTTTTCTTGTGTACTGTAATGATCTGTTAAATGGTAAATTTATAGGAAGGGTTACAGCATATGCGGACGACACAGCGTTGACATACGGTGCTAGAAGTATGGCCACTCTTAATACGTACCTATATTCAAAGAGCAATGGTTTAATGCTAACAAATTATGTATGAATAAAACAAAAATAATTAATTTTAGTTTAAAAGATGAAACCGTTTCGGGTTGGTACGTTTTTATTTTTCATAATATGGAAAACTAAGAACTTTACTTTAAAAAGTTATTCTTTACAAAATGATTTGCGTGCTCTAAAGACACAAACTGCTTTTTACTCATATTACATATTTTCACTCAGTCAAGAGCTGTGATAAACATTTTCGGGTTAGTACGATTTTACTTTTCAAAATATGGAGAACTATTACCTTTACGAAAAAAAGTTATTCTTTACAAAAAATTTTGTGTGCTCTAAAGACACAAATTGCTATTATTACATCTTACGTATATTCACTCGTTCAAGAGTAATGATAAATATTTTCGAATTAGTACGATTTTACTTTTCATAAAATGGTAAACTTATTACCTTTACGAAAAAAAGTTATTCTTTACAAAATTTTGCGTGCTCTAAAGACACAGATTGCCTTTACCACATATTACGTATTTTTCCTCGTTCAAGAGTTATGATAAACATTTTCGGGTTGGTACGATTTTACTTTTCATAATATGGAAAACTATTACCTTTACGAAAAAATGTTATTCTTGACAAAAAGTAAGTTTTGTGTGCTCTAAAGACACAAATTGCCTTTACCACATATTACGTATTTTCACTCGGTCAAGAGCTATGATAAACATTTTCGGGTTGGTACGATTTTACGATTTTCAAAATAGAGAAAACGAAGAACTTTACAAAAAAAGTTATTCTTTACAAAATGATTTGCGTGCTCTAAAGACACAAACTGCTTTTTACACATATTACGTATTTTCACTCGGTCAAGAGCTATGATAAACATTTTCGGGTTAGTACGATTTTACTTTTCAAAATATGGAAAACTATTACCTTTACGAAAAAAAGTTATTCTTTACAAAAATTTTGTGTGCTCTAAAGACACAAATTGCCTTTACCACATATTACGTATTTTCACTCGTTCAAGAGCTATGATAAACATTTTCGGTTTGGTACGATTTTACTTTTCAAAATATGGAAAACTATTACCTTTACGAAAAAAGTTATTCTTTACAAAATGTTTGCGTGCTCTAAAGACACAAATTGCCTTTACCACATATTACGTATTTTCCTCGTTCAAGAGTTATGATACAAATTTTCGGTTTGGTACGATTTTACTTTTCAAAATATGGAAAACTATTACTTTTACGAAAAAATGTTATTCTTTACAAAATGTTTTGTGTGCTCTAAAGACACAAATTGCCTTTACCACATATTACGTATTTTCACTCGTTCAAGAGCTATGATAAACATTTTCGGTTCGGTACGATTTTACGTTTTCAAAATATGGAAAACTATTACTTTACGAAAAAGTTATTCTTTACAAAATGATTTGCGTGCTCTAAAGACACAAATTGCCTTTACCACATATTACGTATTTTCACTCGGTCAAGAGCTATGATAAACATTTTCGGTTTAGTACGATTTTACTTTTCAAAATATGGAAAACTATTACTTTTACGAAAAAATGTTATTCTTTACAAAAAGTTTTGCGTGCTCTAAAGACACAAATTGCCTTTACCACATATTACGTATTTTCACTCGGTCAAGAGTTATGATACAAATTTTCGGTTTGGTACGATTTTACTTTTCAAAATATGGAAAACTATTACTTTTACGAAAAAAAGTTATTCTTTACAAAATGATTTGCATGCTGTGCTGTTAAGACAAAAATTGCCCTTACAACATATCACGTATTTTTGCCGTTTAAGAGTTTTGATACAAATTTTCGGTTTGGTACGATTTTACTTTTCAAAATATGGAAAACTATTACTTTACGAAAAAAAGTTATTCTTTACAAAAAGTTTTGCGTGCTCTAAAGACACAAATTGCCTTTACCACATATTACGTATTTTCACTCGGTCAAGAGCTATGATAAACATTTTCGGTTTGGTACGATTTTACTTTTCAAAATATGGAAAACTATTACTTTTACGAAAAAAAGTTATTCTTTACAAAAAGTTTTGCGTGCTCTAAAGACACAAATTGCCTTCCACATATTACGTATTTACACTCGGTCAAGAGTTTTGATACAAATTTTCGGTTTGATACGATTTTACGTTTCAAAACGGAGAAAAGTATGAACTTTACGAAAAAAGTTATTCTTTACAAAATGATTTGCGTGCTCTAAAGACACATACTGCTTTTATCACAGATTTCGTATTTTCACCCGGTCAAGAGTTATAATACAAATTTTCGGTTTGGTACGATTTCACTTTTCAAAATATGGAAAACTATTACCATTACGAAAAAAAGTTATTCTTTACAAAATGATTTGCGTGCTGTGCTCTAAGACAAAAATATGGAGAACTATTAAATTTAAGAAAAAAGTTATTCCTTACAAAATGATTTGCGTGCTCTAAAGAAGAAAATGGCCCTTGCAACGTATCACGTATTTTGCTCGTTTAAAAGTTTTGATACAAATTTTCGGTTTGGTACGATTTTACTTTTCAAAATATGGAAAACTATTACTTTTACGAAAAAAAGTTATTCTTTACAAAAGTTTTGCGTGCTCTAAAGACACAAATTGCCTTTACCACATATTACGTATTTTCACTCGGTCAAGAGTTATGATACAAATTTTCGGTTTGGTACGATTTTACTTTTCAAAATATGGAAAACTATTACTTTTACGAAAAAATGTTATTCTTTACAAAATGTTTTGCGTGTTCTAAAGACACAAATTGCCTTTACCACATATTACGTATTTTCACTCGGTCAAGAGCTATGACAAACATTTTCGGTTTGGTACGATTTTACTTTTCAAAATATGGAAAACTATTACTTTTACGAAAAAAAGTTATTCTTTACAAAAAGTTTTGCGTGCTCTAAAGACACAAATTGCCTTTACCACATATTACGTATTTTTGCCGTTTAAGAGTTTTGATACAAATTTTCGGTTTGGTACGATTTTACGTTTCAAAATATGGAAAACTATTACTTTTACGAAAAAATGTTATTCTTTACAAAATGATTTGCGTGTTCTAAAGACACAGATTGCCTTTACCACATATTACGTATTTTCACTCGGTCAAGAGTTATGATACAAATTTTCGGTTTGGTACGATTTTACTTTTCAAAATATGGAAAACTATTACCTTTACGAAAAAAAGTTATTCTTTACAAAATGTTTTGCGTGCTCTAAAGACACAAATTGCCTTTACCACATATTACGTATTTTCACTCGGTCAAGAGTTATGATACAAATTTTCGGTTTGGTACGATTTTACTTTTCAAAATATGGAAAACTATTACTTTTACGAAAAAATGTTATTCTTTACAAAAAGTTTTGCGTGCTCTAAAGACACAAATTGCCTTTACCACATATTACGTATTTTCACTCGGTCAAGAGTTATGATACAAATTTTCGGTTTGGTACGATTTTACTTTTCAAAATATGGAAAACTATTACTTTTACGAAAAAAGTTATTCTTTACAAAATGATTTGCGTGCTGTGCTCTAAGACAAAAATATGGAGAACTATTAATTTTAAGAAAAAAGTTATTCCTTACAAAATGATTTGCGTGCTCTAAAGAAGAAAATTGCCCTTACAACATATCACGTATTTTTGCCGTTTAAGAGTTTTGATACAAATTTTCGGTTTGGTACGATTTTACTTTTCAAAATATGGAAAACTATTACTTTACGAAAAAATGTTATTCTTTACAAAATGATTTGCGTGCTCTAAAGACACAAATTGCCTTTACCACATATTACGTATTTTCACTCGGTCAAGAGCTATGATAAACATTTTCGGTTTGGTACGATTTTACTTTTCAAAATATGGAGAACTATTACCTTTACGAAAAAAAGTTATTCTTTACAAAAAGTTTTGCGTGCTCTAAAGACACAAATTGCCTTTACCACATATTACGTATTTTCACTCGGTCAAGAGTTATGATACAAATTTTCGGTTTGGTACGATTTTACTTTTCAAAATATGGAAAACTATTACTTTTACGAAAAAAAGTTATTCTTTACAAAAAGTTTTGCGTGCTCTAAAGACACAAATTGCCTTTACCACATATTACGTATTTTCACTCGGTCAAGAGTTATGATACAAATTTTCGGTTTGGTACGATTTTACTTTTCAAAATATGGAAAACTATTACTTTTACGAAAAAAAGTTATTCTTTACAAAATGATTTGCGTGCTGTGCTCTAAGACAAAAATATGGAGAACTATTAAATTTAAGAAAAAAGTTATTCCTTACAAAATGATTTGCGTGCTCTAAAGAAGAAAATGGCCCTTGCAACGTATCACGTATTTTTGCCGTTTAAAAGTTTTGATACAAATTTTCGGTTTGGTACGATTTTACTTTTCAAAATATGGAAAACTATTACACTTACGAAAAAAAGTTATTCTTTACAAAATGATTTGCGTGCTGTGCTCTAAGACAAAAATATGGAGAACTATTAAATTTAAGAAAAAAGTTATTCCTTACAAAATGATTTGCGTGCTCTAAAGAAGAAAATGGCCCTTGCAACGTATCACGTATTTTTGCCGTTTAAAAGTTTTGATACAAATTTTCGGTTTGGTACGATTTTACTTTTCAAAATATGGAAAACTATTACTTTTACGAAAAAAAGTTATTCTTTACAAAATGATTTGCGTGCTGTGCTCTAAGACAAAAATATGGAGAACTATTAAATTTAAGAAAAAAGTTATTCCTTACAAAATGATTTGCGTGCTCTAAAGAAGAAAATGGCCCTTGCAACGTATCACGTATTTTTGCCGTTTAAGAGTTTTGATACAAATTTTCGGTTTGGTACGATTTTACTTTTCAAAATATGGAAAACTATTAACTTTACGAAAAAAAGTTATTCTTTACAAAAAGTTTTGCGTGCTCTAAAGACACAAATTGCCTTCCACATATTACGTATTTTCACTCGGTCAAGAGTTTTGATACAAATTTTCGGTTTGGTACGATTTTACTTTTCAAAATATGGAAAACTATTACCTTTACGAAAAAAGTTATTCTTTACAAAAAGTTTTGCGTGCTCTAAAGACACAAATTGCCTTTACCACATATTACGTATTTTCACTCGGTCAAGAGCTATGATAAACATTTTCGGTTTGGTACGATTTTACTTTTCAAAATATGGAAAACTATTACTTTTACGAAAAAAAGTTATTCTTTACAAAATGATTTGCGTGCTGTGCTCTAAGACAAAAATATGGAGAACTATTAAATTTAAGAAAAAAGTTATTCTTTACAAAATGATTTGCGTGCTCTAAAGAAGAAAATGGCCCTTACAACATATCACGTATTTTTGCCGTTTAAGAGTTTTGATACAAATTTTCGGTTTGGTACGATTTTACTTTTCAAAATATGGAAAACTATTACCTTTACGAAAAAAAGTTATTCTTTACAAAAAGTTTTGCGTGCTCTAAAGACACAAATTGCCTTTACCACATATTACGTATTTTCACTCGGTCAAGAGTTATGATACAAATTTTCGGTTTGGTACGATTTTACTTTTCAAAATATGGAAAACTATTACTTTTACGAAAAAATGTTATTCTTTACAAAAGTTTTGCGTGCTCTAAAGACACAAATTGCCTTTACCACATATTACGTATTTTCACTCGGTCAAGAGCTATGACAAACATTTTCGGTTTGGTATGGAGAACTATTACCTTTACGAAAAAAAGTTATTCTTTACAAAAAGTTTTGCGTGCTTTAAAGACACAAATTGCTTTTATCACATATTACGTATTTTCACTCGGTCAAGAGTTATGATACAAATTTTCGGTTTGGTACGATTTTACTTTTCAAAATATGGAAAACTATTACTTTTACGAAAAAATGTTATTCTTTACAAAAAGGTTTGCGTGCTCTAAAGACACAAATTGCTCTTATCACATATTACGTATTTTTACTCGGTCAAGAGCTATGACAAACATTTTCGGTTTGGTATGGAGAACTATTACCTTTACGAAAAAAAGTTATTCTTTACAAAAAGTTTTGCGTGCTCTAAAGACACAAATTGCCTTTACCACATATTACGTATTTTCACTCGGTCAAGAGTTATGATACAAATTTTCGGTTTGGTACGATTTTACTTTTCAAAATATGGAAAACTATTACTTTTACGAAAAAATGTTATTCTTTACAAAAAGTTTTGCGTGCTCTAAAGACACAAATTGCCTTTACCACATATTACGTATTTTCACTCGGTCAAGAGCTATGACAAACATTTTCGGTTTGGTATGGAAAACTATTACCTTTACGAAAAAAAGTTATTCTTTACAAAAGTTTTGCGTGCTCTAAAGACACAAATTGCCTTTACCACATATTACGTATTTTCACTCGGTCAAGAGTTATGATATACATTTTCGGTTTGGTACGATTTTACTTTTCAAAATATGAAAACTATTACTTTACGAAAAAAGTTATTCTTTACAAAATGTTTTGCGTGCTCTAAAGACACAAATTGCCCTTACAACATATTACGTATTTTTGCTCGTTTAAGAGTTTTGATACAAATTTTCGGTTTGGTACGATTTTACTTTTCAAAATATGGAAAACTATTAACTTTACGAAAAAATGTTATTCTTTACAAAATGTTTTGCGTGCTCTAAAGACACAAATTGCCTTTACCACATATTACGTATTTTGACTGTTCAAGAGTTATGATACAAATTTTCGGTTTGGTACGATTTTACTTTTCAAAATATGGAAAACTTACTTTTACGAAAAACTTTATGTGCGTGCTCTAAAGACACAAATTGCCTTCCACATATTACGTATTTACACTCGGTCAAGAGTTTTGATACAAATTTTCGGTTTGGTACGATTTTACTTTTCAAAATATGGAAAACTATTACACCTACGAAAAAAAGTTATTCTTTACAAAATGATTTGCGTGCTGAGCTCTAAGACAAATATATGGAGAACTATTAAATTTAAGAAAAAAGTTATTCCTTACAAAATGATTTGCGTGCTCTAAAGAAGAAAATGGCCCTTACAACATATCACGTATTTTTGCCGTTTAAGAGTTTTGATACAAATTTTCGGTTTGGTACGATTTTACTTTTCAAAACATAGAAAACTATGACTTGACGAAAAAAAGTTATTCTTTACAAAAAGTTTTGCGTGCTCTAAAGACACAAATTGCCTTCCACATATTACGTATTTTCACTCGGTCAAGAGTTATGATACAAATTTTCGGTTTGGTACGATTTTACTTTTCAAAATATGGAAAACTATTACCTTTACGAAAAAAAGTTATTCTTTACAAAAAGTTTTGCGTGCTCTAAAGACACAAATTGCCTTTACCACATATTACGTATTTTCACTCGGTCAAGAGTTATGATACAAATTTTCGGTTTGGTACGATTTTACTTTTCAAAATATGGAAAACTATTACTTTTACGAAAAAAGTTATTCTTTACAAAATGATTTGCGTGCTCTAAAGACACAAATTGCCTTTACAACATATTACGTATTTTCACTCGTTCAAGAGTTTTGATACAAATTTTCGGTTTGGTACGATTTTACTTTTCAAAATATGGAAAACTATTACTTTACGAAAAAATGTTATTCTTTACAAAATGATTTGCGTGCTCTAAAGACACAAATTGCCTTTACCACATATTACGTATTTTTGCACCGTTTAAGAGTTTTGATACAAATTTTCGGTTTGGTACGATTTTACTTTTCAAAATATGGAAAACTATTACCTTTACGAAAAAATGTTATTCTTTACAAAAAGTTTAAAAAAAAAAAAAAAAAATGCGTGCTCTAAAGAACAAAATTGCCCTTACAACATATTACGTATTTTGCTCGTTTAAGAGTTTTGATACAAATTTTCGGTTTGGTACGATTTTACTTTTCAAAATATGGAGAACTATTACCTTTACGAAAAAAAGTTATTCTTTACAAAATGTTTTGCGTGCTCTAAAGACACAAATTGCCTTTACCACATATTACGTATTTTCACTCGGTCAAGAGCTATGATACAAATTTTCGGTTTGGTACGATTTTACTTTTCAAAATATGGAAAACATATTACGTATTTTTGTAGTTCAAAGACTTGATAAAATCAATTTTCGGTTTGGTACGATTTTACTTTTCAAAACGGAGAAAATATTATTTTACGAAAAAAGTTATTCTTTACAAAATGATTTGCGTGCTCTAAAGACACAAATTGCCTTTACCACATATTACGTATTTTCACTCGGTCAAGAGTTATGATACAAATTTTCGGTTTGGTACGATTTTACTTTTCAAAATATGGAAAACTATTACTTTTACGAAAAAATGTTTGGTACGATTTTACTTTCAAAATGGAGAAAAAAAAAAAAAAAAAGTTTGTTCTTTACGAAAAAGTTATTCTTTACAAAATGATTTGCGTGCTCTAAAGACACAAATTGCCTTTACCACATATTACGTATTTTCACTCGGTCAAGAGTTATGATACAAATTTTCGGTTTGGTACGATTTTACTTTTCAAAATATGGAAAACTATTACCATTACGAAAAAAAGTTATTCTTTACAAAATGATTTGCGTGCTGTGCTCTAAGACAAAAATATGGAGAACTATTAAATTTAAGAAAAAAGTTATTCTTTACAAAATGATTTGCGTGCTCTAAAGAAGAAAATGGCCCTTGCAACGTATCACGTATTTTTGCCGTTTAAAAGTTTTGATACAAATTTTCGGTTTGGTACGATTTTACTTTTCAAAATATGGAGAACTATTACCTTTACGAAAAAAAGTTATTCTTTACAAAATGATTTGCGTGCTCTAAAGACACAGATTGCCTTTACCACATATTACGTATTTTCACTCGGTCAAGAGTTATGATACAAATTTTCGGTTTGGTACGATTTTACTTTTCAAAATATGGAAAACTATTACTTTTACGAAAAAATGTTATTCTTTACAAAATGTTTTGCGTGCTCTAAAGACACAAATTGCCTTTACCACATATTACGTATTTTCACTCGGTCAAGAGTTATGTTACAAATTTTCGGTTTGGTACGATTTTACGTTTCAAAATATGGAAAACTATTACTTTTACGAAAAAATGTTATTCTTTACAAAAAGTTTTGCGTGCTCTAAAGACACAAATTGCCTTTACCACATATTACGTATTTTCACTCGGTCAAGAGTTATGATACAAATTTTCGGTTTGGTACGATTTTACTTTTCAAAATATGGAAAACTATTACTTTTACGAAAAAATGTTATTCTTTACAAAATGTTTTGCGTGCTCTAAAGACACAAATTGCCTTTACCACATATTACGTATTTTCACTCGGTCAAGAGCTATGACAAACATTTTCGGTTTGGTACGATTTTACTTTTCAAAATATGGAAAACTATTACCTTTACGAAAAAAAGTTATTCTTTACAAAATGATTTGCGTGTTCTAAAGACACAGATTGCCCTTACAACATATCACGTATTTTTGTAGTTTAAGAGTTTTGATACAAATTTTCGGTTTGGTACGATTTTACTTTTCAAAATATGGAAAACTATTACTTTTACGAAAAAATGTTATTCTTTACAAAAAGTTTTGCGTGCTCTAAAGACACAAATTGCCTTTACCACATATTACGTATTTTCACTCGGTCAAGAGTTATGATACAAATTTTCGGTTTGGTACGATTTTACTTTTCAAAATATGGAAAACTATTACTTTTACGAAAAAATGTTATTCTTTACAAAATGTTTTGCGTGCTCTAAAGACACAAATTGCCTTTACCACATATTACGTATTTTCACTCGGTCAAGAGTTATGATACAAATTTTCGGTTTGGTACGATTTTACGTTTCAAAATATGGAAAACTATTACTTTTACGAAAAAATGTTATTCTTTACAAAAAGTTTTGCGTGCTCTAAAGACACAAATTGCCTTTACCACATATTACGTATTTTCACTCGGTCAAGAGTTATGTTACAAATTTTCGGTTTGGTACGATTTTACTTTTCAAAATATGGAAAACTATTACTTTTACGAAAAAATGTTATTCTTTACAAAATGTTTTGCGTGCTCTAAAGACACAAATTGCCTTTACCACATATTACGTATTTTCACTCGGTCAAGAGTTATGATACAAATTTTCGGTTTGGTACGATTTTACTTTTCAAAATATGGAAAACTATTAACTTTACGAAAAAAGTTATTCTTTACAAAATGATTTGCGTGTTCTAAAGACACAGATTGCCCTTACAACATATCACGTATTTTTGTAGTTTAAGAGTTTTGATACAAATTTTCGGTTTGGTACGATTTTACTTTTCAAAATATGGAAAACTATTACTTTTACGAAAAAATGTTATTCTTTACAAAATGTTTTGCGTGCTCTAAAGACACAAATTGCCTTTACCACATATTACGTATTTTCACTCGGTCAAGAGTTATGATACAAATTTTCGGTTTGGTACGATTTTACTTTTCAAAATATGGAAAACTATTACTTTTACGAAAAAATGTTATTCTTTACAAAATGTTTTGCGTGCTCTAAAGACACAAATTGCCTTTACCACATATTACGTATTTTCACTCGGTCAAGAGTTATGATACAAATTTTCGGTTTGGTACGATTTTACTTTTCAAAATATGGAAAACTATTACTTTTACGAAAAAATGTTATTCTTTACAAAATGTTTTGCGTGCTCTAAAGACACAAATTGCCTTTACCACATATTACGTATTTTCACTCGGTCAAGAGTTATGATACAAATTTTCGGTTCGGTACGATTTTACTTTTCAAAATATGGAAAACTATTACTTTTACGAAAAAATGTTTGGTACGATTTTACTTTTCAAAACGGAGAAAAGTATGAACTTTACGAAAAAAGTTATTCTTTACAAAATGATTTGCGTGCTCTAAAGACACATACTGCTTTTATCACATATTACGTATTTTCACTCGGTCAAGAGTTATGATACAAATTTTCGGTTTGGTACGATTTTACTTTTCAAAATATGGAAAACTATTACCATTACGAAAAAAAGTTATTCTTTACAAAATGATTTGCGTGCTGTACTCTAAGACAAAAATATGGAGAACTATTAAATTTAAGAAAAAAGTTATTCCTTACAAAATGATTTGCGTGCTCTAAAGAAGAAAATGGCCCTTGCAACGTATCACGTATTTTTGCCGTTTAAGAGTTTTGATACAAATTTTCGGTTTGGTACGATTTTACTTTTCAAAATATGGAAAACTATTACTTTTACGAAAAAATGTTATTCTTTACAAAATGTTTTGCGTGCTCTAAAGACACAAATTGCCTTTACCACATATTACGTATTTTCACTCGGTCAAGAGTTATGATACAAATTTTCGGTTTGGTACGATTTTACTTTTCAAAATATGGAAAACTATTACTTTTACGAAAAAATGTTATTCTTTACAAAATGATTTGCGTGTTCTAAAGACACAGATTGCCTTTACCACATATTACGTATTTTCACTCGGTCAAGAGTTATGATACAAATTTTCGGTTTGGTACGATTTTACTTTTCAAAATATGGAAAACTATTACCATTACGAAAAAAAGTTATTCTTTACAAAATGATTTGCGTGCTCTACTCAAGACAAAAATATGGAGAACTATTAAATTTAAGAAAAAAGTTATTCCTTACAAAATGATTTGCGTGCTCTAAAGAAGAAAATGGCCCTTGCAACGTATCACGTATTTTTGCCGTTTAAGAGTTTTGATACAAATTTTCGGTTTGGTACGATTTTACTTTTCAAAATATGGAAAACTATTACTTTACGAAAAAAAGTTATTCTTTACAAAATGTTTTGCGTGCTCTAAAGACACAAATTGCCTTTACCACATATTACGTATTTTCACTCGGTCAAGAGTTATGATACAAATTTTCGGTTTGGTACGATTTTACTTTTCAAAATATGGAAAACTATTACTTTTACGAAAAAATGTTTGGTACGATTTTACTTTTCAAAACGGAGAAAAGTATGAACTTTACGAAAAAAGTTATTCTTTACAAAATGATTTGCGTGTTCTAAAGACACAGATTGCCTTTACCACATATTACGTATTTTCACTCGGTCAAGAGTTATGATACAAATTTTCGGTTTGGTACGATTTTACTTTTCAAAATATGGAAAACTATTACTTTTACGAAAAAATGTTTGGTACGATTTTACTTTTCAAAACGGAGAAAAGTATGAACTTTACGAAAAAAGTTATTCTTTACAAAATGATTTGCGTGCTCTAAAGACACATACTGCTTTTACCACAGATTTCGTATTTTCACCCGGTCAAGAGTTATGATACAAATTTTCGGTTTGGTACGATTTCACTTTTCAAAATATGGAAAACTATTACCATTACGAAAAAAAGTTATTCTTTACAAAATGATTTGCGTGCTGTGCTCTAAGACAAAAATATGGAGAACTATTAAATTTAAGAAAAAAGTTATTCCTTACAAAATGATTTGCGTGCTCTAAAGAAGAAAATGGCCCTTGCAACGTATCACGTATTTTTGCCGTTTAAAAGTTTTGATACAAATTTTCGGTTTGGTACGATTTTACTTTTCAAAATATGGAAAACTATTACTTTTACGAAAAAATGTGTCCACGCGTTAGGGAGTTTTTGAGTAAAAAACAATTAATGCAGTACTACCTTTTACTCAGTCTTCTAACTCTATTTATAAATTTATTTACAATCAATTTGTCCAGTGCTTCTAAATCAATTATTGCTTAAATTATAAATAATACTAATCTATTTACATACAGTGGTTTAGAATTACTGGTAATATTATTATTTCTATTTTACATTTATGCTGACTTGTAATAGTTCTAGTTTTATTCCTTATTAAGTATTTTGTCATTGTATTTATATTATGAAATGTGTGTCAATATGTTTACCTTCGTTTGTAATGAACTAAATTATATTGTGAAATTACATTTAAATTACGCTGTTGAAATCTGTTTAATTTCCTAATTGAACATATTGCCACCTTAAGTTCTGGGAACTGCCACATATTGGTTCGACTTAACTAAGTGTGCTGATTAATTATCCTGACTTATCATTTATTTAATGTTTTATTTTTGTGACATATCATCTCTTATCTCTAACTGTTTTAGCTCAAATTCGGTTGCAGCTTCTTCCGCTCCTTTCCCATTTCTATTTCTAATTGTAATTCGCTTTTTTACGTCTTTGCAAGACCTTCTTCCCGACATACAGCAATATCAGAACTAGTACACCAACAGATGCTACAGTGCTAGTGTTTACCAATACTGAATGATGTCGTATAGTTTTCCATTTCGTTTCGTCTAATTTTTGTTGCAATTCTTCTTCGTCGTATTTTAATTTGACTAAATTGTCATTTGGCTTAATAACTTCGTCTTGATCGAGATCAACTTCTGGACCGTTTATGATTCTTGACGTAGTCAGGTTTGCCACCACCGGACGAGTGAAACCAGCTAAAATTGGAATACTATCTGTCCGTCTTGGTGTTAATAGTGCTTGTCCTATTAGAAAATGACTCGGTGTTATTACAGATGTGTCTTGTATGTCTTCCGAAAGAGGACATAAAGGTCTTGAATTAAGGCATGCTTCTATTTGATGTGTTAACGTTGATAATTCCTCGTAGGTCAATGTTGCATCTCCTATTATTCTTTAAGATGATATTTTGTTGACTTCACACCGGCTTCCCACAGTCCACCAAAATGAGGAGATGAAGGGGTATGAAATGCCATTGCGTGCCTTTCGTAGCAAGTTCATCTGAAATTGTTGAATTTTTATTATGTTCCCTACTTCTTCCTCTATTATTTTACTGGCTCCTATGAAATTTGACCCATTGTCACTGTATATATTGGTACATCTGCCTCTACGACTCATGAATCTTTGCATGGCCGCTAGAAATGCTTCCGTTGTCATATCGCTAACTATTTCAAGGTGAATACCTTTTGTAGCTAAACATACAAAAATTGCAATGTATCCTTTATAGGATTTGTTGCCTCTGCCCTTAGAAACTCAGTTTGTATTGGCCCAGCGTAGTCCACTCCAGTGTTTTCAAAGGGTGCTGCTGGCCTTACTCTTGGTGTTGGTAATTGCCCCATTAATTGTTGAGCTGTTTGCGCTTTATATCGTACGCAAACAATACATTTATTTATATTATTCTTTACTTCTCTTTTTTCCATTTATAATCCAATACTTCCTGCGCATATATGCCAGTGTTTGTTGATTTCCTCCATGTAAGGTAATTTTATGTGCTTCTTGGATGATGAGCTTGGATAAGTGACTTTTTGCTGACAAAATTATTGGATGTTTCTCATCATAAGTTAGTAACGAATGTTGTAATCTTCCGCCGACTCTGAGAATGCCTTCGCCATCTATGAATGGATGTAGTATTTTTAACTTACTTTTATTATCTAGGGAATCCCCGTTCGAGAGGGCCGTAATTTCCGACTGATATTCATGATTTTGGTCGATTATTGTGATCTTATTTAGTGCTAATTGCAATTCTTTAACTGTGAGTGAACCAGTTCTTTTATTTTCAGATTTCTACAATTTTGTGCAAATCTCATGCACTGAGTAATTACTCGTACTAGTTTTGTTTTCGTTGAAAATGTTTTAATTATGTCTATGTTACTATTTTTTATGTTAACATGTAGACATAATTGTTTTTCTCTTTGTTTCTTCTACCACTGGCTTTATTTGGATTTCATTAATTGGATAATGTGTTTGTTTTAACCACTCAGGTCGGTTCCACCATTGAACTAATTTTTTAAGTTTGATTGCCTCTACTCCTCTTGAAATGTAATCAGCTGGGTTCTTGTGCTGATACCACATGATGCCAAGCGTCCTTAGCTATATACTGATTTATTTCTGATACTCGATTCGCCACGAATGTTTTCCACTTCGACGTATCTCCTTTGATCCAAGATAAAGTGATTGTTGAATCACTCCAAGCATAAATACGAGGATTTTTAATTGTAACGCCTTTTTACTCTGTTCAATAATTTTGCTAAAAGATGAGCAGCACATAACTCTAATCTTGCTAGTGTAGTTTTTTGTCTTGATTGGCGCTACTTTTGATTTTGCTGTTATTAACGTTATTTCACCATTTGATACTACTTTTAGATATACTACCGCCCTGTATGCCTTTTCTGCCGCATCACAAAAGCCATGTATCTCAATTTCTGAATCTTTAGTTTGTCCAGTCCACCTTTTGATTGTTATAGTTTCTATGTCTGCCAGTTGCATATAATATTTACTCCAACTTTCTTGTATTTCGTTTGGAATCGGTTCGTCCCAACCCAGTTTTTAATCCACAATGTTTGTATAAAAATTTTGGCTCTTATTGTGACTGGTGCTAACCAGCCTAATGGATCAAATAATTTGGCAACTTCCTTTAGAATTGTTCTTTTGTTCTAGGAGGATCATTTTTGACGTGAACTTTGAACTTAATTGAATCATCTTGAGGCGACCAATTTATGCCTAAAGATTTTTGAATTCACCTTCTTTTATTTCTTTAATGGCGTCATCTTGTAATTCTGAAGATAAATTGTTCATAAAATTTTTCGAATTACAGAACCACTTCCTTAAATTGCATCCACCGCTTTTAAACATTTCTATTAATTGCTCTTGCAGGTTTATTGCTTCCTCTTCTGAGTCAGCCCCACTTATTAAATCGTCTACATAAAAATCATTCATTGTTATTCTTGACGCTTCTGGGAATCTTAATTCTTCGTCTTTTGCCAGTTTCTGCATTGTTTTTACTGCTAGGTATGGTGACACCGCCATTCCATACGTAACAGTTGTTAATTTAAATTCTTGAATAGGATCTTTGTGATTGAACCTATACAGAATTCTTTGATAATCTTGATCATCCTCATGAATTTTTTATTTGTCTGAACATCTTTTCGATGTCAGCCGTGAACCCTATTTTGTGAGTTCTCCATCTCATTAAAATATCTGCTAATTCTTGCTGTAGCCGCGGACCGACATACATTATATCATTTAGGCTCTTCCCATTAGTTGTTTTGCACGATGCGTCATAAACTACTCTTTGTTTACTTGTCGTGCTATCCTCTTTGATTACAACATGATGTGGAAGATAATATAACCCTTTTGTTCTTCTGATTTAGGTACTAGTACCATATGACCTAAATTCAAATATTCATTCATAAAACTCTTGTATCCTTCAGTTAAATTTTTATCCTTATCTAAGCGTTTTTCAACTTGTATTAGCCTTGCTGTTGCTCGTGACCTTGATTCGCCGAGTTGTTTATTTTCTTTGAAAGGAATGCGTACTTCATACGCTCCGTTATGTTGTCGTTTCACTGTATTTGCATAAAATTCTTCGCAAAATTCTTCTTCATTATTTAATCGTACGGGTTCATTTATGTCCTCCATTTCCCAATATTTTGATAATTCAATTTCTTCTGCCCGCGTAATCATACTGATTATATTAATGTTCTTCTCTGGTTGAGTTGGACTATTTCCTTGAATTATCCAACCAAACTCAGTGTTTTGTCCTAACAATCCATCATCCGTTTTCTTAATACCTTGTAAAATTATTTCTTTATAATCCGTTGCACCCAATAATATATCTATTGGTCCGGCTGTGTAGAATGTTGGATCGGCTAATATACAATTGTCCCATTGTTCTAATTTTGCTTCAATACTTTTTTCTGGTAGCGATTTTGTTAATTTTGGCAGAATCATCAATTCTGTTGTTAATGTATAATTACTGGAATACCTTGGTTTGCATACTACGCGTATTTTACTGTTTGATTTGATGCTTGTTTTTTCTGCACCAATTCCGTTTATTTCTGCTCTGATTTTTCTCTCGGGAGATTTAATACTGCTGCTGCCTCTTCGGTTATGAATGATCCTTGTGATCCTGAATCAATTAATGCCCGCAGATACTCCGTTCCATTTTCCCAATTTTTCACTTTAATCATTGCTGTTGCTAATAAAACCGTTGTGTTGTGTTGAATTACGTGACTCGTAACTTCTTTACTTTTATTTACCTTTTCGGTGAGTTTTTCATTAGTTTTGATCTCATTTTTCTTGGTCATCCAAGTTGCTCTTCTTTCGTTATATTCTTGATGCAAAAGCGTGTTATGATTGCGGTTACAAATGCTGCAACCAAATCTAGCTCTACATGTTATAAAACTGTCATGCCGCATACACACATGACATAATCTTAATTCTTTTATAAATCTTAACCTATCTGTGACTGACAATGCCACAAATTTATTACATTGATGGATCGCGTGATTTGTGAAATTACAATAATAACAGTAAGAACTACGCTTACCTTCTTTAATATGAGCTGCTACTTGCGGCAAATTTCTTTTCTTCTCTTCACTTCTTTTTCTCCTCCAGCCTCCAGCGCTTGGAATCTGGTGCGGATGAACGTCAGCATTTCTTGTAGATTTTGAATCTCCAGTGGCTCTTTGATAGACGCTTCATATAATTCATTCGTTCTTGCATCCCACTTTTTGTAAATGTTGTACATTATGATTGGATCCCACGATGAAACATCGATTCCCATCACTCTTATTGCTTCCATACATTCTTTCGTTGTATTGTAAAGTTCTCTTAATTTTTAGAACATTCACTATTAATAATAGGAAATTCCATGATTTTTTCTACTAATTTTTTCAGCGTTAAACGTTTATTGTCATACATATTTGCTAATTCTTCCCATGCTGAATCGTAGTTGATTTCATTTATTTGAAAATGATTTATACTTTTACTTGCCTCCCCTTTCACGTAGGTTTTGAGATACTGCATTTTTTCAGTCTTCGTAAGACCTGCATTGTTGTGTATCACCTTTTGAAAATGTCTTGAAAAGTCGTCCACTCCTCATATTTTCCATGGAAAACTGGAATTTGTATTTCTGGCAGCTTTACCCTAGACGAACTTGTTGATTTATTCATTGTTGTTGCACTTAATGCTTCTGATATTTCGCCATATCCCTTGCGTGCTTTTTCAAACTTTTGTTCAATGAAATACGGATGATTGAACTCAGTTTCCATTATTTTTATGCTAATATTTAATTGAGAAATAATTTCCCATTGCTTCTCAATGTCTCTTTTTTTTTTTTTTCCTTTTTTTTTTTTTTTTTTTTTTTTTTTTTTTTTTTTTTTTCTTTTTTTCTTTTTCTTTTTTTCTTCCTTTTTTTTTTTTTTAATTTTTTTTTTTTTTTTTTTTTTTTTTTTTTTTTTTTTTCTTTTCTTTTTTTTTTTTTTTTTTTTTTTTTTTAAAATTTTATTTTTAAAAATTCTCTTTTTCTTTTTTAACTTATTCTTCTTTATTTTTCTTGCTTCTTCCCAAGCGATTATTTATGACCACCACTTAATATTTTCGATTGGATTTTACTTTTCAAAATATGGAAAACTATTAACTTTACGAAAAAAGAATTTATTCTTTACAAAATGTTTTGCGTGCTCTAAAGACACAAATTGCCTTTACCACATATTACGTATTTTCACTCGTTTAAGAGTTATGATACAAATTTTCGGTTTGGTACAATTTTACTTTTCAAAATATGGAAAACTATTACTTTTACGAAAAATTTTTTTTTTTTTTACTTTTTTTTTTTAAAATTGCGTGTTTAAGAAACAAATATTATTACTTTACAAAAAGTTTTTGAAAGACAAAATTTTCGGTTTGGTACGATTTTACTTTTCAAAATATGGAAAACTATTAACTTTACGAAAAAAAGTTATTCTTTACAAAATGTTTTGCGTGCTCTAAAGACACAAATTGCCTTTACCACATATTACGTATTTTCACTCGTTTAAGAGTTATGATACAAATTTTCGGTTTGGTACGATTTTACTTTTCAAAATATGGAAAACTATTACTTTTACGAAAAAATGTTATTCTTTACAAAATTTTTGCGTGCTCTAAAGAACAAATGCTAAAAAAACGGATTTAGAATTTTCTGTTAAAATAATTATAAAAAATTTTTTGTTTTATAATTTTAATTTTCAAAATATGGAAAACTATTACTTTACGAAAAAAGTTATTCTTTACAAAATGTTTTGCGTGCTCTAAAGACACAAATTGCCTTTACCACATATTACGTATTTTCACTCGGTCAAGAGTTATGATACAAATTTTCGGTTTGGTACGATTTTACTTTTCAAAATATGGAAAACTATTACCTTTACGAAAAAAGTTATTCTTTACAAAAGGTGTTAAAAAAATGATTTGCGTGCTGTGCTCTAAGCAAAATATGGAGAACTATTAAATTTACGAAAAAAGTTATTCTTTACAAAATGATTTGCGTGCTCTAAAGACACAAATTGCCCTTACAACATATCACGTATTTTTGCCGTTTAAGAGTTTTGATACAAATTTTCGGTTTGGTACGATTTTACTTTTCAAAACAGAGAAAACTATGACTTGACGAAAAAAAGTTATTCTTTACAAAAAGTTTTGCGTGCTCTAAAGACACAAATTGCCTTTACCACATATTACGTATTTTCACTCGGTCAAGAGTTATGATACAAATTTTCGGTTTGGTACGATTTTACTTTTCAAAATATGGAAAACTATGACTTTACGAAAAAAGTTATTCTTTACAAAAAGTTTTGCGTGCTCTAAAGACACAAATTGCCTTTACCACATATTACGTATTTTCACTCGGTCAAGAGTTATGATACAAATTTTCGGTTTGGTACGATTTTACTTTTCAAAATATGGAAAACTATTACTTTACGAAAAAAGTTATTCTTTACAAAATGTTTTGCGTGCTCTAAAGACACAAATTGCCTTTACCACATATTACGTATTTTCACTCGTTCAAGAGCTATGATACAAATTTTCGGTTTGGTACGATTTTACTTTTCAAAATATGGAAAACTATTACTTTTACGAAAAAATGTTATTCTTTACAAAATGTTTTGCGTGCTCTAAAGACACAAATTGCCTTTACCACATATTACGTATTTTCACTCGTTCAAGAGCTATGATAAACATTTTCGGTTCGGTACAATTTTACTTTTCAAAATATGGAAAACTATTACTTTTACGAAAAAATGTTATTCTTTACAAAATGTTTTGCGTGCTCTAAAGACACAAATTGCCTTTACCACATATTACGTATTTTCACTCGTTCAAGAGCTATGATAAACATTTTCGGTTCGGTACAATTTTACTTTTCAAAATATGGAAAACTATTACTTTTACGAAAAAATGTTATTCTTTACAAAATGTTTTGCGTGCTCTAAAGACACAAATTGCCTTTACCACATATTACGTATTTTCACTCGGTCAAGAGTTATGATACAAATTTTCGGTTTGGTACGATTTTACTTTTCAAAATATGGAAAACTATTACTTTTACGAAAAAAGTTATTCTTTACAAAATGTTTTGCGTGCTCTAAAGACACAAATTGCCTTTACCACATATTACGTATTTTCACTCGGTCAAGAGTTATGATACAAATTTTCGGTTTGGTACGATTTTACTTTTCAAAATATGGAAAACTATTAAACTCTTTTACGAAAAAAGTTATTCTTTACAAAATGATTTGCGTGCTCTAAAGACACAAATTGCCTTTACCACATATTACGTATTTTCACTCGGTCAAGAGTTATGATACAAATTTTCGGTTTGGTACGATTTTACTTTTCAAAATATGGAAAACTATTACCTTTACGAAAAAAGTTATTCTTTACAAAATGATTTGCGTGCTGTGCTCTAAGACAAAAATATGGAGAACTATTAAATTTAAGAAAAAAGTTATTCCTTACAAAATGATTTGCGTGCTCTAAAGAAGAAAATGGCCCTTACAACATATTACGTATTTTTGCCGTTTAAGAGTTTTGATACAAATTTTCGGTTTGGTACGATTTTACTTTTCAAAATATGGAAAACTAATACCTTTACGAAAAAAGTTATTCTTTACAAAATGTTTTGCGTGCTCTAAAGACACAAATTGCCTTTACCACATATTACGTATTTTCACTCGGTCAAGAGTTATGATACAAATTTTCGGTTTGGTACGATTTTACTTTTCAAAATATGGAAAACTATTACTTTTACGAAAAAAAGTTATTCTTTACAAAAAGTTTTGCGTGCTCTCAAGACACAGATTGCCTTTACCACATATTACGTATTTTCACTCGGTCAAGAGTTATGATACAAATTTTCGGTTTGGTACGATTTTACTTTTCAAAATATGGAAAACTATTACTTTTACGAAAAAAGTTATTCTTTACAAAATGTTTTGCGTGCTCTAAAGACACAAATTGCCTTTACCACATATTACGTATTTTCACTCGGTCAAGAGTTATGATACAAATTTTCGGTTTGGTACGATTTTACTTTTCAAAATATGGAAAACTATTACTTTTACGAAAAAAGTTATTCTTTACAAAATGTTTTGCGTGCTCTAAAGACACAAATTGCCTTTACCACATATTACGTATTTTCACTCGTTCAAGAGTTATGATACAAATTTTCGGTTTGGTACGATTTTACTTTTCAAAATATGGAAAACTATTACTTTTACGAAAAAAAGTTATTCTTTACAAAATGTTTTGCGTGCTCTAAAGACACAAATTGCCTTTACCACATATTACGTATTTTCACTCGGTCAAGAGTTATGATACAAATTTTCGGTTTGGTACGATTTTACTTTTCAAAATATGGAAAACTATTACTTTTACGAAAAAAGTTATTCTTTACAAAATGTTTTGCGTGCTCTAAAGACACAAATTGCCTTTACCACATATTACGTATTTTCACTCGGTCAAGAGTTATGATACAAATTTTCGGTTTGGTACGATTTTACTTTTCAAAATATGGAAAACTATTACTTTTACGAAAAAAGTTATTCTTTACAAAATGTTTTGCGTGCTCTAAAGACACAAATTGCCTTTACCACATATTACGTATTTTCACTCGTTCAAGAGTTATGATACAAATTTTCGGTTTGGTACGATTTTACTTTTCAAAATATGGAAAACTATTACTTTTACGAAAAAAGTTATTCTTTACAAAATGTTTTGCGTGCTCTAAAGACACAAATTGCCTTTACCACATATTACGTATTTTCACTCGGTCAAGAGTTATGATACAAATTTTCGGTTTGGTACGATTTTACTTTTCAAAATATGGAAAACTATTACTTTTACGAAAAAAGTTATTCTTTACAAAAGTTTTGCGTGCTCTAAAGACACAAATTGCCTTTACCACATATTACGTATTTTCACTCGGTCAAGAGTTATGATAAAAATTTTCGGTTTGGTACGATTTTACTTTTCAAAATATGGAAAACTATTAACTTTACGAAAAAAGTTATTCTTTACAAAATGATTTGCGTGCTCTAAAGACACAGATTGCCTTTACCACATATTACGTATTTTCACTCGGTCAAGAGTTATGATACAAATTTTCGGTTTGGTACGATTTTACTTTTCAAAATATGGAAAACTATTACCTTTACGAAAAAAGTTATTCTTTACAAAATGATTTGCGTGCTGTACTCTAAGACAAAAATATGGAGAACTATTAAATTTAAGAAAAAAAGTTATTCCTTACAAAATGATTTGTGTGCTCTAAAGACAAAAATTGCCCTTACAACATATCACGTATTTTTGCCGTTTAAGAGTTTTGATACAAATTTTCGGTTTGGTACGATTTTACTTTTCAAAATATGGAAAACTATTACCTTTACGAAAAAAAGTTATTCTTTACAAAATGTTTTGCGTGCTCTAAAGACACAAATTGCCTTTACCACATATTACGTATTTTCACTCGGTCAAGAGCTATGACAAACATTTTCGGTTTGGTACGATTTTACTTTTCAAAATATGGAAAACTATTACTTTTACGAAAAAAAGTTATTCTTTACAAAAAGTTTTGCGTGTTCTAAAGACACAAATTGCCTTTACCACATATTACGTATTTTCACTCGGTCAAGAGTTATGATACAAATTTTCGGTTTGGTACGATTTTACTTTTCAAAATATGGAAAACTATTACTTTTACGAAAAAAGTTATTCTTTACAAAATGTTTTGCGTGCTCTAAAGACACAAATTGCCTTTACCACATATTACGTATTTTCACTCGGTCAAGAGTTATGATACAAATTTTCGGTTTGGTACGATTTTACTTTTCAAAATATGGAAAACTATTACTTTTACGAAAAAAGTTATTCTTTACAAAATGTTTTGCGTGCTCTAAAGACACAAATTGCCTTTACCACATATTACGTATTTTCACTCGGTCAAGAGTTATGATACAAATTTTCGGTTTGGTACGATTTTACTTTTCAAAATATGGAAAACTATTACTTTTACGAAAAAAGTTATTCTTTACAAAATGTTTTGCGTGCTCTAAAGACACAAATTGCCTTTACCACATATTACGTATTTTCACTCGGTCAAGAGTTATGATACAAATTTTCGGTTTGGTACGATTTTACTTTTCAAAATATGGAAAACTATTACTTTTACGAAAAAAGTTATTCTTTACAAAATGTTTTGCGTGCTCTAAAGACACAAATTGCCTTTACCACATATTACGTATTTTCACTCGGTCAAGAGTTATGATACAAATTTTCGGTTTGGTACGATTTTACTTTTCAAAATATGGAAAACTATTACCTTTACGAAAAAAAGTTATTCTTTACAAAATGTTTTGCGTGTTCTAAAGACACAGATTGCCTTTACCACATATTACGTATTTTCACTCGTTTAAGAGTTATGATACAAATTTTCGGTTTGGTACGATTTTACTTTTCAAAATATGGAAAACTATTACTTTTACGAAAAAAGTTATTCTTTACAAAATGTTTTGCGTGCTCTAAAGACACAAATTGCCTTTACCACATATTACGTATTTTCACTCGTTCAAGAGTTATGATACAAATTTTCGGTTTGGTACGATTTTACTTTTCAAAATATGGAAAACTATTACTTTTACGAAAAAAGTTATTCTTTACAAAATGTTTTGCGTGCTCTAAAGACACAAATTGCCTTTACCACATATTACGTATTTTCACTCGGTCAAGAGTTATGATACAAATTTTCGGTTTGGTACGATTTTACTTTTCAAAATATGGAAAACTATTACCTTTACGAAAAAAAGTTATTCTTTACAAAATGATTTGCGTGCTGTGCTCTAAGACAAAAATATGGAGAACTATTAAATTTAAGAAAAAAGTTATTCTTTACAAAATGATTTGCGTGCTCTAAAGAAGAAAATTGCCCTTACAACATATCACGTATTTTTGTAGTTTAAGAGTTTTGATACAAATTTTCGGTTTGGTACGATTTTACTTTTCAAAATATGGAAAACTATTACTTTTACGAAAAAAGTTATTCTTTACAAAATGTTTTGCGTGCTCTAAAGACACAAATTGCCTTTACCACATATTACGTATTTTCACTCGGTCAAGAGTTATGATACAAATTTTCGGTTCGGTACGATTTTACTTTTCAAAATATGGAAAACTATTACTTTTACGAAAAAAGTTATTCTTTACAAAAAGTTTTGCGTGCTCTAAAGACACAAATTGCCTTTACCACATATTACGTATTTTCACTCGGTCAAGAGTTATGATACAAATTTTCGGTTTGGTACGATTTTACTTTTCAAAATATGGAAAACTATTACTTTTACGAAAAAAGTTATTCTTTACAAAATGTTTTGCGTGCTCTAAAGACACAAATTGCCTTTACCACATATTACGTATTTTCACTCGGTCAAGAGTTATGATACAAATTTTCGGTTTGGTACGATTTTACTTTTCAAAATATGGAAAACTATTACTTTTACGAAAAAAGTTATTCTTTACAAAATGATTTGCGTGCTCTAAAGACACAAATTGCCTTTACCACATATTACGTATTTTCACTCGGTCAAGAGTTATGATACAAATTTTCGGTTTGGTACGATTTTACTTTTCAAAATATGGAAAACTATTACTCTTACGAAAAAAAGTTATTCTTTACAAAATGTTTTGCGTGCTCTAAAGACACAAATTGCCTTTACCACATATTACGTATTTTCACTCGGTCAAGAGTTATGATAAACATTTTCGGTTCGGTACGATTTTACTTTTCAAAATATGGAAAACTATTACTTTTACGAAAAAATGTTATTCTTTACAAAATGTTTTGCGTGCTCTAAAGACACAGATTGCCTTTACCACATATTACGTATTTTCACTCGGTCAAGAGTTATGATACAAATTTTCGGTTTGGTACGATTTTACTTTTCAAAATATGGAAAACTATTACTTTTACGAAAAAAAGTTATTCTTTACAAAATGTTTTGCGTGCTCTAAAGACAAAAATTGACATTATTTTTTTTTAAATTTTTATTTTTTTTTTAATTTTAAATTTTAAAATATTAAATTTAAAAAAAAGAAAAAAAGTTATTCTTACAAAATGTTTGCGTGTCTAAAGAACAAATTGCCCTTTACCACATATTACGTATTTTCACTCGTTCAAGAGTTATGATACAAATTTTCGGTTTGGTACGATTTTACTTTTCAAAATATGGAAAACTATTACTTTTACGAAAAAAGTTATTCTTTACAAAATGTTTTGCGTGCTCTAAAGACACAAAATTGCCTTTACCACATATTACGTATTTTCACTCGGTCAAGAGTTATGATACAAATTTTCGGTTTGGTACGATTTTACTTTTCAAAATATGGAAAACTATTACTTTTACGAAAAAAGTTATTCTTTACAAAATGTTTTGCGTGCTCTAAAGACACAAATTGCCTTTACCACATATTACGTATTTTCACTCGGTCAAGAGTTATGATACAAATTTTCGGTTTGGTACGATTTTACTTTTCAAAATATGGAAAACTATTACTTTTACGAAAAAAGTTATTCTTTACAAAATGTTTTGCGTGCTCTAAAGACACAAATTGCCTTTACCACATATTACGTATTTTCACTCGGTCAAGAGTTATGATACAAATTTTCGGTTTGGTACGATTTTACTTTTCAAAATATGGAAAACTATTACCTTTACGAAAAAAAGTTATTCTTTACAAAATGATTTGCGTGCTGTGTCTAAGACAAAAATAGGAGAACTATTAAATTTAAAAAAAAAGTTATTCTTTACAAAATGATTTGCGTGCTCTAAAGACACAAATTGCCCTTTACAACATATTACGTATTTTCGCTCGTTCAAGAGTTTTGATACAAATTTTCGGTTTGGTACGATTTTACTTTTCAAAATATGGAAAACTATTACTTTTACGAAAAAAGTTATTCTTTACAAAATGTTTTGCGTGCTCTAAAGACACAAATTGCCTTTACCACATATTACGTATTTTCACTCGGTCAAGAGTTATGATACAAATTTTCGGTTTGGTACGATTTTACTTTTCAAAATATGGAAAACTATTACTTTTACGAAAAAATGTTATTCTTTACAAAATGTTTTGTGTGCTCTAAAGACACAAATTGCCTTTACCACATATTACGTATTTTCACTCGGTCAAGAGTTATGATACAAATTTTCGGTTTGGTACGATTTTACTTTTCAAAATATGGAAAACTATTACTTTTACGAAAAAAGTTATTCTTTACAAAATGTTTTGCGTGCTCTAAAGACACAAATTGCCTTTACCACATATTACGTATTTTCACTCGGTCAAGAGTTATGATACAAATTTTCGGTTTGGTACGATTTTACTTTTCAAAATATGGAAAACTATTACTTTTACGAAAAAAGTTATTCTTTACAAAATGATTTGCGTGCTCTAAAGACACAAATTGCCTTTACCACATATTACGTATTTTCACTCGGTCAAGAGTTATGATACAAATTTTCGGTTTGGTACGATTTTACTTTTCAAAATATGGAAAACTATTACTTTTACGAAAAAAGTTATTCTTTACAAAATGTTTTGCGTGCTCTAAAGACACAAATTGCCTTTACCACATATTACGTATTTTCACTCGGTCAAGAGTTATGATACAAATTTTCGGTTTGGTACGATTTTACTTTTCAAAATATGGAAAACTATTACTTTTACGAAAAAAAGTTATTCTTTACAAAATGTTTTGCGTGCTCTAAAGACACAAATTGCCTTTACCACATATTACGTATTTTCACTCGGTCAAGAGTTATGATACAAATTTTCGGTTTGGTACGATTTTACTTTTCAAAATATGGAAAACTATTACTTTTACGAAAAAAGTTATTCTTTACAAAATGTTTTGCGTGCTCTAAAGACACAAATTGCCTTTACCACATATTACGTATTTTCACTCGGTCAAGAGTTATGATACAAATTTTCGGTTTGGTACGATTTTACTTTTCAAAATATGGAAAACTATTACTTTTACGAAAAAAGTTATTCTTTACAAAATGTTTTGCGTGCTCTAAAGACACAAATTGCCTTTACCACATATTACGTATTTTCACTCGGTCAAGAGTTATGATACAAATTTTCGGTTTGGTACGATTTTACTTTTCAAAATATGGAAAACTATTACTTTTACGAAAAAAGTTATTCTTTACAAAATGTTTTGCGTGCTCTAAAGACACAAATTGCCTTTACCACATATTACGTATTTTCACTCGGTCAAGAGTTATGATACAAATTTTCGGTTTGGTACGATTTTACTTTTCAAAATATGGAAAACTATTACTTTTACGAAAAAAGTTATTCTTTACAAAATGTTTTGCGTGCTCTAAAGACACAAATTGCCTTTACCACATATTACGTATTTTCACTCGGTCAAGAGTTATGATACAAATTTTCGGTTTGGTACGATTTTACTTTTCAAAATATGGAAAACTATTACTTTTACGAAAAAAAGTTATTCTTTACAAAATGTTTTGCGTGCTCTAAAGACACAAATTGCCTTTACCACATATTACGTATTTTCACTCGGTCAAGAGTTATGATACAAATTTTCGGTTTGGTACGATTTTACTTTTCAAAATATGGAAAACTATTACTTTTACGAAAAAATGTTATTCTTTACAAAATGTTTTGCGTGCTCTAAAGACACAAATTGCCTTTACCACATATTACGTATTTTCACTCGGTCAAGAGTTATGATACAAATTTTCGGTTTGGTACGATTTTACTTTTCAAAATATGGAAAACTATTACTTTTACGAAAAAAGTTATTCTTTACAAAATGTTTTGCGTGCTCTAAAGACACAAATTGCCTTTACCACATATTACGTATTTTCACTCGGTCAAGAGTTATGATACAAATTTTCGGTTTGGTACGATTTTACTTTTCAAAATATGGAAAACTATTACTTTTACGAAAAAAGTTATTCTTTACAAAATGTTTTGCGTGCTCTAAAGACACAAATTGCCTTTACCACATATTACGTATTTTCACTCGGTCAAGAGTTATGATACAACATTTTCGGTTTGGTACGATTTTACTTTTCAAAATATGGAAAACTATTACTTTTACGAAAAAAAGTTATTCTTTACAAAATGATTTGCGTGCTCTAAAGACACAGATTGCCTTTACCACATATTACGTATTTTCACTCGTTCAAGAGTTATGTTACAAATTTTCGGTTTGGTACGATTTTACTTTTCAAAATATGGAAAACTATTACTTTTACGAAAAAAAGTTATTCTTTACAAAATGATTTGCGTGCTCTAAAGACACAGATTGCCTTTACCACATATTACGTATTTTCACTCGGTCAAGAGTTATGATACAAATTTTCGGTTTGGTACGATTTTACTTTTCAAAATATGGAAAACTATTACTTTTACGAAAAAAGTTATTCTTTACAAAATGTTTTGCGTGCTCTAAAGACACAAATTGCCTTTACCACATATTACGTATTTTCACTCGGTCAAGAGTTATGATACAAATTTTCGGTTTGGTACGATTTTACTTTTCAAAATATGGAAAACTATTACTTTTACGAAAAAAGTTATTCTTTACAAAATGTTTTGCGTGCTCTAAAGACACAAATTGCCTTTACCACATATTACGTATTTTCACTCGGTCAAGAGTTATGATACAAATTTTCGGTTTGGTACGATTTTACTTTTCAAAATATGGAAAACTATTACTTTTACGAAAAAAGTTATTCTTTACAAAATGTTTTGCGTGCTCTAAAGACACAAATTGCCTTTACCACATATTACGTATTTTCACTCGGTCAAGAGTTATGATACAAATTTTCGGTTTGGTACGATTTTACTTTTCAAAATATGGAAAACTATTACTTTTACGAAAAAAGTTATTCTTTACAAAATGATTTGCGTGCTCTAAAGACACAAATTGCCTTTACCACATATTACGTATTTTCACTCGGTCAAGAGTTATGATACAAATTTTCGGTTTGGTACGATTTTACTTTTCAAAATATGGAAAACTATTACTTTTACGAAAAAAGTTATTCTTTACAAAATGATTTGCGTGCTCTAAAGACACAAATTGCCTTTACCACATATTACGTATTTTCACTCGGTCAAGAGTTATGATACAAATTTTCGGTTTGGTACGATTTTACTTTTCAAAATATGGAAAACTATTACTTTTACGAAAAAAGTTATTCTTTACAAAATGTTTTGCGTGCTCTAAAGACACAAATTGCCTTTACCACATATTACGTATTTTCACTCGGTCAAGAGTTATGATACAAATTTTCGGTTTGGTACGATTTTACTTTTCAAAATATGGAAAACTATTACTTTTACGAAAAAAGTTATTCTTTACAAAATGTTTTGCGTGCTCTAAAGACACAAATTGCCTTTACCACATATTACGTATTTTCACTCGGTCAAGAGTTATGATACAAATTTTCGGTTTGGTACGATTTTACTTTTCAAAATATGGAAAACTATTACTTTTACGAAAAAAGTTATTCTTTACAAAATGTTTTGCGTGCTCTAAAGACACAAATTGCCTTTACCACATATTACGTATTTTCACTCGGTCAAGAGTTATGATACAAATTTTCGGTTTGGTACGATTTTACTTTTCAAAATATGGAAAACTATTACTTTTACGAAAAAAGTTATTCTTTACAAAATGTTTTGCGTGCTCTAAAGACACAAATTGCCTTTACCACATATTACGTATTTTCACTCGGTCAAGAGTTATGATACAAATTTTCGGTTTGGTACGATTTTACTTTTCAAAATATGGAAAACTATTACTTTTACGAAAAAAGTTATTCTTTACAAAATGTTTTGCGTGCTCTAAAGACACAAATTGCCTTTACCACATATTACGTATTTTCACTCGGTCAAGAGTTATGATACAAATTTTCGGTTTGGTACGATTTTACTTTTCAAAATATGGAAAACTATTACTTTTACGAAAAAAGTTATTCTTTACAAAATGTTTTGCGTGCTCTAAAGACACAAATTGCCTTTACCACATATTACGTATTTTCACTCGGTCAAGAGTTATGATACAAATTTTCGGTTTGGTACGATTTTACTTTTCAAAATATGGAAAACTATTACTTTTACGAAAAAAGTTATTCTTTACAAAATGATTTGCGTGCTCTAAAGACACAAATTGCCTTTACCACATATTACGTATTTTCACTCGGTCAAGAGTTATGATACAAATTTTCGGTTTGGTACGATTTTACTTTTCAAAATATGGAAAACTATTACTTTTACGAAAAAAGTTATTCTTTACAAAATGTTTTGCGTGCTCTAAAGACACAAATTGCCTTTACCACATATTACGTATTTTCACTCGGTCAAGAGTTATGATACAAATTTTCGGTTCGGTACGATTTTACTTTTCAAAATATGGAAAACTATTACTTTTACGAAAAAATGTTATTCTTTACAAAATGTTTTGCGTGCTCTAAAGACACAAATTGCCTTTACCACATATTACGTATTTTCACTCGGTCAAGAGTTATGATACAAATTTTCGGTTTGGTACGATTTTACTTTTCAAAATATGGAAAACTATTACTTTTACGAAAAAAGTTATTCTTTACAAAATGTTTTGCGTGCTCTAAAGACACAAATTGCCTTTACCACATATTACGTATTTTCACTCGGTCAAGAGTTATGATACAAATTTTCGGTTTGGTACGATTTTACTTTTCAAAATATGGAAAACTATTACTTTTACGAAAAAAAGTTATTCTTTACAAAATGTTTTGCGTGCTCTAAAGACACAAATTGCCTTTACCACATATTACGTATTTTCACTCGGTCAAGAGTTATGATAAACATTTTCGGTTTGGTACGATTTTACTTTTCAAAATATGGAAAACTATTACTTTTACGAAAAAATGTTATTCTTTACAAAATGTTTTGCGTGCTCTAAAGACACAAATTGCCTTTACCACATATTACGTATTTTCACTCGGTCAAGAGTTATGATACAAATTTTCGGTTTGGTACGATTTTACTTTTCAAAATATGGAAAACTATTACTTTTACGAAAAAAGTTATTCTTTACAAAATGTTTTGCGTGCTCTAAAGACACAAATTGCCTTTACCACATATTACGTATTTTCACTCGGTCAAGAGTTATGATACAAATTTTCGGTTCGGTACGATTTTACTTTTCAAAATATGGAAAACTATTACTTTTACGAAAAAATGTTATTCTTTACAAAATGTTTTGCGTGCTCTAAAGACACAAATTGCCTTTACCACATATTACGTATTTTCACTCGGTCAAGAGTTATGATACAAATTTTCGGTTTGGTACGATTTTACTTTTCAAAATATGGAAAACTATTACTTTTACGAAAAAAGTTGGATTCTTTACAAAATGATTTGCGTGCTCTCTAAACAAAAATATGAAACTATTAAAATTTAAAAAAAAGTATTCTTTACAAAATGATTTGCGTGCTCTAAAGACACAAATTGCCCTTTACCACATATTACGTATTTTTGCTCGTTCAAGAGTTTTGATACAAATTTTCGGTTTGGTACGATTTTACTTTTCAAAATATGGAAAACTATTACTTTTACGAAAAAAGTTATTCTTTACAAAATGTTTTGCGTGCTCTAAAGACACAAATTGCCTTTACCACATATTACGTATTTTCACTCGGTCAAGAGTTATGATACAAATTTTCGGTTTGGTACGATTTTACTTTTCAAAATATGGAAAACTATTACTTTTACGAAAAAAGTTATTCTTTACAAAATGTTTTGCGTGCTCTAAAGACACAAATTGCCTTTACCACATATTACGTATTTTCACTCGGTCAAGAGTTATGATACAAATTTTCGGTTTGGTACGATTTTACTTTTCAAAATATGGAAAACTATTACTTTTACGAAAAAAGTTATTCTTTACAAAATGTTTTGCGTGCTCTAAAGACACAAATTGCCTTTACCACATATTACGTATTTTCACTCGGTCAAGAGTTATGATACAAATTTTCGGTTTGGTACGATTTTACTTTTCAAAATATGGAAAACTATTACTTTTACGAAAAAAGTTATTCTTTACAAAATGTTTTGCGTGCTCTAAAGACACAAATTGCCTTTACCACATATTACGTATTTTCACTCGGTCAAGAGTTATGATACAAATTTTCGGTTTGGTACGATTTTACTTTTCAAAATATGGAAAACTATTACTTTTACGAAAAAATGTTATTCTTTACAAAATGTTTTGCGTGCTCTAAAGACACAAATTGCCTTTACCACATATTACGTATTTTCACTCGGTCAAGAGTTATGATACAAATTTTCGGTTTGGTACGATTTTACTTTTCAAAATATGGAAAACTATTACTTTTACGAAAAAAGTTATTCTTTACAAAATGATTTGCGTGCTCTAAAGACACAAATTGCCTTTACCACATATTACGTATTTTCACTCGGTCAAGAGTTATGATACAAATTTTCGGTTTGGTACGATTTTACTTTTCAAAATATGGAAAACTATTACTTTTACGAAAAAAGTTATTCTTTACAAAATGATTTGCGTGCTCTAAAGACACAAATTGCCTTTACCACATATTACGTATTTTCACTCGGTCAAGAGTTATGATACAAATTTTCGGTTTGGTACGATTTTACTTTTCAAAATATGGAAAACTATTACTTTTACGAAAAAAGTTATTCTTTACAAAATGTTTTGCGTGCTCTAAAGACACAAATTGCCTTTACCACATATTACGTATTTTCACTCGGTCAAGAGTTATGATACAAATTTTCGGTTTGGTACGATTTTACTTTTCAAAATATGGAAAACTATTACTTTTACGAAAAAAGTTATTCTTTACAAAATGTTTTGCGTGCTCTAAAGACACAAATTGCCTTTACCACATATTACGTATTTTCACTCGGTCAAGAGTTATGATACAAATTTTCGGTTTGGTACGATTTTACTTTTCAAAATATGGAAAACTATTACTTTTACGAAAAAAGTTATTCTTTACAAAATGTTTTGCGTGCTCTAAAGACACAAATTGCCTTTACCACATATTACGTATTTTCACTCGGTCAAGAGTTATGATACAAATTTTCGGTTTGGTACGATTTTACTTTTCAAAATATGGAAAACTATTACTTTTACGAAAAAAGTTATTCTTTACAAAATGTTTTGCGTGCTCTAAAGACACAAATTGCCTTTACCACATATTACGTATTTTCACTCGGTCAAGAGTTATGATACAAATTTTCGGTTTGGTACGATTTTACTTTTCAAAATATGGAAAACTATTACTTTTACGAAAAAAAGTTATTCTTTACAAAATGATTTGCGTGCTCTAAAGACACATATTGCCTTTACCACATATTACGTATTTTCACTCGGTCAAGAGTTATGATACAAATTTTCGGTTTGGTACGATTTTACTTTTCAAAATATGGAAAACTATTACTTTTACGAAAAAATGTTATTCTTTACAAAATGTTTTGCGTGCTCTAAAGACACAAATTGCCTTTACCACATATTACGTATTTTCACTCGGTCAAGAGTTATGATACAAATTTTCGGTTTGGTACGATTTTACTTTTCAAAATATGGAAAACTATTACTTTTACGAAAAAATGTTATTCTTTACAAAATGTTTTGCGTGCTCTAAAGACACAAATTGCCTTTACCACATATTACGTATTTTCACTCGGTCAAGAGCTATGATAAACATTTTCGGTTTGGTACGATTTTACTTTTCAAAATATGGAAAACTATTACTTTTACGAAAAAAGTTATTCTTTACAAAATGATTTGCGTGCTCTAAAGACAAAAATATGGACGAATAATTAAAAAAAAGTATCCTTACAAAATGATTTGGTTCTAAAGAAAAAATTGCCCTTACAACATATCACGTATTTTTGCTCGTTCAAGAGTTTTGATACAAATTTTCGGTTTGGTACGATTTTACTTTTCAAAATATGGAAAACTATTACTTTTACGAAAAAAAGTTATTCTTTACAAAAAGTTTTGCGTGCTCTAAAGACACAAATTGCCTTTACCACATATTACGTATTTTCACTCGGTCAAGAGTTATGATACAAATTTTCGGTTTGGTACGATTTTACTTTTCAAAATATGGAAAACTATTACTTTTACGAAAAAATGTTATTCTTTACAAAATGTTTTGCGTGCTCTAAAGACACAAATTGCCTTTACCACATATTACGTATTTTCACTCGGTCAAGAGTTATGATACAAATTTTCGGTTTGGTACGATTTTACTTTTCAAAATATGGAAAACTATTACTTTTACGAAAAAAGTTATTCTTTACAAAATGTTTTGCGTGCTCTAAAGACACAAATTGCCTTTACCACATATTACGTATTTTCACTCGGTCAAGAGTTATGATACAAATTTTCGGTTTGGTACGATTTTACTTTTCAAAATATGGAAAACTATTACTTTTACGAAAAAAGTTATTCTTTACAAAATGTTTTGCGTGCTCTAAAGACACAAATTGCCTTTACCACATATTACGTATTTTCACTCGGTCAAGAGTTATGATACAAATTTTCGGTTTGGTACGATTTTACTTTTCAAAATATGGAAAACTATTACTTTTACGAAAAAAGTTATTCTTTACAAAATGTTTTGCGTGCTCTAAAGACACAAATTGCCTTTACCACATATTACGTATTTTCACTCGGTCAAGAGTTATGATACAAATTTTCGGTTTGGTACGATTTTACTTTTCAAAATATGGAAAACTATTACTTTTACGAAAAAAGTTATTCTTTACAAAATGTTTTGCGTGCTCTAAAGACACAAATTGCCTTTACCACATATTACGTATTTTCACTCGGTCAAGAGTTATGATACAAATTTTCGGTTTGGTACGATTTTACTTTTCAAAATATGGAAAACTATTACTTTTACGAAAAAATGTTATTCTTTACAAAATGTTTTGCGTGCTCTAAAGACACAAATTGCCTTTACCACATATTACGTATTTTCACTCGGTCAAGAGTTATGATACAAATTTTCGGTTTGGTACGATTTTACTTTTCAAAATATGGAAAACTATTACTTTTACGAAAAAAGTTATTCTTTACAAAATGTTTTGCGTGCTCTAAAGACACAAATTGCCTTTACCACATATTACGTATTTTCACTCGGTCAAGAGTTATGATACAAATTTTCGGTTTGGTACGATTTTACTTTTCAAAATATGGAAAACTATTACTTTTACGAAAAAAGGTTATTCTTTACAAAATGATTTGCGTGCTCTAAAGACACAAATTGCCTTTACCACATATTACGTATTTTCACTCGGTCAAGAGTTATGATACAAATTTTCGGTTTGGTACGATTTTACTTTTCAAAATATGGAAAACTATTACTTTTACGAAAAAAGTTATTCTTTACAAAATGTTTTGCGTGCTCTAAAGACACAAATTGCCTTTACCACATATTACGTATTTTCACTCGGTCAAGAGTTATGATACAAATTTTCGGTTTGGTACGATTTTACTTTTCAAAATATGGAAAACTATTACTTTTACGAAAAAAGTTATTCTTTACAAAATGTTTTGCGTGCTCTAAAGACACAAATTGCCTTTACCACATATTACGTATTTTCACTCGGTCAAGAGTTATGATACAAATTTTCGGTTTGGTACGATTTTACTTTTCAAAATATGGAAAACTATTACTTTTACGAAAAAAGTTATTCTTTACAAAATGATTTGCGTGCTCTAAAGACACAAATTGCCTTTACCACATATTACGTATTTTCACTCGGTCAAGAGTTATGATACAAATTTTCGGTTTGGTACGATTTTACTTTTCAAAATATGGAAAACTATTACTTTTACGAAAAAAGTTATTCTTTACAAAATGATTTGCGTGCTCTAAAGACACAAATTGCCTTTACCACATATTACGTATTTTCACTCGGTCAAGAGTTATGATACAAATTTTCGGTTTGGTACGATTTTACTTTTCAAAATATGGAAAACTATTACTTTTACGAAAAAAGTTATTCTTTACAAAATGTTTTGCGTGCTCTAAAGACACAAATTGCCTTTACCACATATTACGTATTTTCACTCGGTCAAGAGTTATGATACAAATTTTCGGTTTGGTACGATTTTACTTTTCAAAATATGGAAAACTATTACTTTTACGAAAAAAGTTATTCTTTACAAAATGTTTTGCGTGCTCTAAAGACACAAATTGCCTTTACCACATATTACGTATTTTCACTCGGTCAAGAGTTATGATACAAATTTTCGGTTTGGTACGATTTTACTTTTCAAAATATGGAAAACTATTACTTTTACGAAAAAATGTTATTCTTTACAAAATGTTTTGCGTGCTCTAAAGACACAAATTGCCTTTACCACATATTACGTATTTTCACTCGGTCAAGAGTTATGATACAAATTTTCGGTTTGGTACGATTTTACTTTTCAAAATATGGAAAACTATTACTTTTACGAAAAAAAGTTATTCTTTACAAAATGTTTTGCGTGCTCTAAAGACACAGATTGCCTTTACCACATATTACGTATTTTCACTCGGTCAAGAGTTATGATACAAATTTTCGGTTTGGTACGATTTTACTTTTCAAAATATGGAAAACTATTACTTTTACGAAAAAATGTTATTCTTTACAAAATGTTTTGCGTGCTCTAAAGACACAAATTGCCTTTACCACATATTACGTATTTTCACTCGGTCAAGAGTTATGATACAAATTTTCGGTTTGGTACGATTTTACTTTTCAAAATATGGAAAACTATTACTTTTACGAAAAAAGTTATTCTTTACAAAATGTTTTGCGTGCTCTAAAGACACAAATTGCCTTTACCACATATTACGTATTTTCACTCGGTCAAGAGTTATGATACAAATTTTCGGTTTGGTACGATTTTACTTTTCAAAATATGGAAAACTATTACTTTTACGAAAAAAGTTATTCTTTACAAAATGTTTTGCGTGCTCTAAAGACACAAATTGCCTTTACCACATATTACGTATTTTCACTCGGTCAAGAGTTATGATACAAATTTTCGGTTTGGTACGATTTTACTTTTCAAAATATGGAAAACTATTACTTTTACGAAAAAAGTTATTCTTTACAAAATGTTTTGCGTGCTCTAAAGACACAAATTGCCTTTACCACATATTACGTATTTTCACTCGGTCAAGAGTTATGATACAAATTTTCGGTTCGGTACGATTTTACTTTTCAAAATATGGAAAACTATTACTTTTACGAAAAAATGTTATTCTTTACAAAATGTTTTGCGTGCTCTAAAGACACAAATTGCCTTTACCACATATTACGTATTTTCACTCGGTCAAGAGTTATGATACAAATTTTCGGTTTGGTACGATTTTACTTTTCAAAATATGGAAAACTATTACTTTTACGAAAAAAGTTATTCTTTACAAAATGTTTTGCGTGCTCTAAAGACACAAATTGCCTTTACCACATATTACGTATTTTCACTCGGTCAAGAGTTATGATACAAATTTTCGGTTTGGTACGATTTTACTTTTCAAAATATGGAAAACTATTACTTTTACGAAAAAAGTTATTCTTTACAAAAAGTTTTGCGTGTCTAAAGACACAAATTGCCTTTACTTTTTTAAAATAAGATTGGTGAAGACACATTATTACGTATTTTCACTCGTTCAAGAGTTATGATACAAATTTTCGGTTTGGTACGATTTTACTTTTCAAAATATGGAAAACTATTACTTTTACGAAAAAAGTTATTCTTTACAAAATGTTTTGCGTGCTCTAAAGACACAAATTGCCTTTACCACATATTACGTATTTTCACTCGGTCAAGAGTTATGATACAAATTTTCGGTTTGGTACGATTTTACTTTTCAAAATATGGAAAACTATTACCTTTACGAAAAAAGTTATTCTTTACAAAATGATTTGCGTGCTGTGCTCTAAGACAAAAATATGGAGAACTATTAAATTTAAGAAAAAAGTTATTCCTTACAAAATGATTTGCGTGCTCTAAAGAAGAAAATGGCCCTTACAACATATCACGTATTTTTGCCGTTTAAGAGTTTTGATACAAATTTTCGGTTTGGTACGATTTTACTTTTCAAAATATGGAAAACTATTACTTTACGAAAAAAGTTATTCTTTACAAAATGTTTTGCGTGCTCTAAAGACACAAATTGCCTTTACCACATATTACGTATTTTCACTCGGTCAAGAGTTATGATACAAATTTTCGGTTTGGTACGATTTTACTTTTCAAAATATGGAAAACTATTACTTTTACGAAAAAATGTTATTCTTTACAAAATGTTTTGTGTGCTCTAAAGACACAAATTGCCTTTACCACATATTACGTATTTTCACTCGGTCAAGAGTTATGATACAAATTTTCGGTTTGGTACGATTTTACTTTTCAAAATATGGAAAACTATTACTTTTACGAAAAAAGTTATTCTTTACAAAATGTTTTGCGTGCTCTAAAGACACAAATTGCCTTTACCACATATTACGTATTTTCACTCGGTCAAGAGTTATGATACAAATTTTCGGTTTGGTACGATTTTACTTTTCAAAATATGGAAAACTATTACTTTTACGAAAAAAGTTATTCTTTACAAAATGATTTGCGTGCTCTAAAGACACAAATTGCCTTTACCACATATTACGTATTTTCACTCGGTCAAGAGTTATGATACAAATTTTCGGTTTGGTACGATTTTACTTTTCAAAATATGGAAAACTATTACTTTTACGAAAAAAAGTTATTCTTTACAAAATGTTTTGCGTGCTCTAAAGACACAAATTGCCTTTACCACATATTACGTATTTTCACTCGGTCAAGAGTTATGATACAAATTTTCGGTTTGGTACGATTTTACTTTTCAAAATATGGAAAACTATTACTTTTACGAAAAAAGTTATTCTTTACAAAATGTTTTGCGTGCTCTAAAGACACAAATTGCCTTTACCACATATTACGTATTTTCACTCGGTCAAGAGTTATGATACAAATTTTCGGTTTGGTACGATTTTACTTTTCAAAATATGGAAAACTATTACTTTTACGAAAAAAAGTTATTCTTTACAAAATGATTTTGCGTGCTCTAAAGACACAAATTGCCTTTACCACATATTACGTATTTTCACTCGGTCAAGAGTTATGATACAAATTTTCGGTTTGGTACGATTTTACTTTTCAAAATATGGAAAACTATTACTTTTACGAAAAAAGTTATTCTTTACAAAATGTTTTGCGTGCTCTAAAGACACAAATTGCCTTTACCACATATTACGTATTTTCACTCGGTCAAGAGTTATGATACAAATTTTCGGTTTGGTACGATTTTACTTTTCAAAATATGGAAAACTATTACTTTTACGAAAAAAGTTATTCTTTACAAAATGTTTTGCGTGCTCTAAAGACACAAATTGCCTTTACCACATATTACGTATTTTCACTCGGTCAAGAGTTATGATACAAATTTTCGGTTTGGTACGATTTTACTTTTCAAAATATGGAAAACTATTACTTTTACGAAAAAAGTTATTCTTTACAAAATGTTTTGCGTGCTCTAAAGACACAAATTGCCTTTACCACATATTACGTATTTTCACTCGGTCAAGAGTTATGATACAAATTTTCGGTTTGGTACGATTTTACTTTTCAAAATATGGAAAACTATTACCTTTACGAAAAAAAGTTATTCTTTACAAAATGATTTGCGTGCTGTGCTCTAAGACAAAAATATGGAGAACTATTAAATTTAAGAAAAAAGTTATTCTTTACAAAATGATTTGCGTGCTCTAAAGAAGAAAATGGCCCTTGCAACGTATCACGTATTTTTGCCGTTTAAAAGTTTTGATACAAATTTTCGGTTTGGTACGATTTTACTTTTCAAAATATGGAAAACTATTACTTTTACGAAAAAAAGTTATTCTTTACAAAATGTTTTGCGTGCTCTAAAGACACAAATTGCCTTTACCACATATTACGTATTTTCACTCGGTCAAGAGTTATGATACAAATTTTCGGTTTGGTACGATTTTACTTTTCAAAATATGGAAAACTATTACTTTTACGAAAAAAGTTATTCTTTACAAAATGTTTTGCGTGCTCTAAAGACACAAATTGCCTTTACCACATATTACGTATTTTCACTCGGTCAAGAGTTATGATACAAATTTTCGGTTCGGTACGATTTTACTTTTCAAAATATGGAAAACTATTACTTTTACGAAAAAAGTTATTCTTTACAAAATGTTTTGCGTGCTCTAAAGACACAAATTGCCTTTACCACATATTACGTATTTTCACTCGGTCAAGAGTTATGATACAAATTTTCGGTTTGGTACGATTTTACTTTTCAAAATATGGAAAACTATTACTTTTACGAAAAAAGTTATTCTTTACAAAATGTTTTGCGTGCTCTAAAGACACAAATTGCCTTTACCACATATTACGTATTTTCACTCGGTCAAGAGTTATGATACAAATTTTCGGTTTGGTACGATTTTACTTTTCAAAATATGGAAAACTATTACTTTTACGAAAAAAGTTATTCTTTACAAAATGTTTTGCGTGCTCTAAAGACACAAATTGCCTTTACCACATATTACGTATTTTCACTCGGTCAAGAGTTATGATACAAATTTTCGGTTTGGTACGATTTTACTTTTCAAAATATGGAAAACTATTACTTTTACGAAAAAAGTTATTCTTTACAAAATGTTTTGCGTGCTCTAAAGACACAAATTGCCTTTACCACATATTACGTATTTTCACTCGGTCAAGAGTTATGATACAAATTTTCGGTTTGGTACGATTTTACTTTTCAAAATATGGAAAACTATTACTTTTACGAAAAAAGTTATTCTTTACAAAATGATTTGCGTGCTCTAAAGACACAAATTGCCTTTACCACATATTACGTATTTTCACTCGGTCAAGAGTTATGATACAAATTTTCGGTTTGGTACGATTTTACTTTTCAAAATATGGAAAACTATTACTTTTACGAAAAAAAGTTATTCTTTACAAAATGATTTGCGTGCTCTAAAGACACAAATTGCCTTTACCACATATTACGTATTTTCACTCGGTCAAGAGTTATGATACAAATTTTCGGTTTGGTACGATTTTACTTTTCAAAATATGGAAAACTATTACTTTTACGAAAAAAGTTATTCTTTACAAAATGTTTTGCGTGCTCTAAAGACACAAATTGCCTTTACCACATATTACGTATTTTCACTCGGTCAAGAGTTATGATACAAATTTTCGGTTTGGTACGATTTTACTTTTCAAAATATGGAAAACTATTACTTTTACGAAAAAAGTTATTCTTTACAAAATGTTTTGCGTGCTCTAAAGACACAAATTGCCTTTACCACATATTACGTATTTTCACTCGGTCAAGAGTTATGATACAAATTTTCGGTTTGGTACGATTTTACTTTTCAAAATATGGAAAACTATTACCTTTACGAAAAAAGTTATTCTTTACAAAATGATTTGCGTGCTGTTCTAAGACAAAAATATGGAGAACTATTAAATTTAAGAAAAAAGTTATTCTTTACAAAATGATTTGCGTGCTCTAAAGAAGAAAATGGCCCTTACAACATATCACGTATTTTTGCCGTTTAAGAGTTTTGATACAAATTTTCGGTTTGGTACGATTTTACTTTTCAAAATATGGAAAACTATTACTTTTACGAAAAAAGTTATTCTTTACAAAATGTTTTGCGTGCTCTAAAGACACAAATTGCCTTTACCACATATTACGTATTTTCACTCGGTCAAGAGTTATGATACAAATTTTCGGTTTGGTACGATTTTACTTTTCAAAATATGGAAAACTATTACTTTTACGAAAAAAGTTATTCTTTACAAAATGTTTTGCGTGCTCTAAAGACACAAATTGCCTTTACCACATATTACGTATTTTCACTCGGTCAAGAGTTATGATACAAATTTTCGGTTTGGTACGATTTTACTTTTCAAAATATGGAAAACTATTACTTTTACGAAAAAAGTTATTCTTTACAAAATGTTTTGCGTGCTCTAAAGACACAAATTGCCTTTACCACATATTACGTATTTTCACTCGGTCAAGAGTTATGATACAAATTTTCGGTTTGGTACGATTTTACTTTTCAAAATATGGAAAACTATTACTTTTACGAAAAAAGTTATTCTTTACAAAATGTTTTGCGTGCTCTAAAGACACAAATTGCCTTTACCACATATTACGTATTTTCACTCGGTCAAGAGTTATGATACAAATTTTCGGTTTGGTACGATTTTACTTTTCAAAATATGGAAAACTATTACTTTTACGAAAAAAGTTATTCTTTACAAAATGTTTTGCGTGCTCTAAAGACACAAATTGCCTTTACCACATATTACGTATTTTCACTCGGTCAAGAGTTATGATACAAATTTTCGGTTTGGTACGATTTTACTTTTCAAAATATGGAAAACTATTACCTTTACGAAAAAAAGTTATTCTTTACAAAATGATTTGCGTGCTCTAAAGACACAAATTGCCTTTACCACATATTACGTATTTTCACTCGGTCAAGAGTTATGATACAAATTTTCGGTTTGGTACGATTTTACTTTTCAAAATATGGAAAACTATTACCATTACGAAAAAAGTTATTCTTTACAAAATGATTTGCGTGCTTCTCTAAGACAAAAATATGGAGAACTATTAAATTTAAGAAAAAAAGTTATTCTTTACAAAATGATTTGCGTGCTCTAAAGAAGAAAATGGCCCTTGCAACGTATCACGTATTTTTGCCGTTTAAGAGTTTTGATACAAATTTTCGGTTTGGTACGATTTTACTTTTCAAAATATGGAAAACTATTACTTTTACGAAAAAAGTTATTCTTTACAAAATGTTTTGCGTGCTCTAAAGACACAAATTGCCTTTACCACATATTACGTATTTTCACTCGGTCAAGAGTTATGATACAAATTTTCGGTTTGGTACGATTTTACTTTTCAAAATATGGAAAACTATTACTTTTACGAAAAAATGTTATTCTTTACAAAAAGTTTTGCGTGCTCTAAAGACACAAATTGCCTTTACCACATATTACGTATTTTCACTCGGTCAAGAGCTATGACAAACATTTTCGGTTTGGTACGATTTTACTTTTCAAAATATGGAAAACTATTACTTTTACGAAAAAAAGTTATTCTTTACAAAATGTTTTGCGTGCTCTAAAGACACAAATTGCCTTTACCACATATTACGTATTTTCACTCGGTCAAGAGTTATGATACAAATTTTCGGTTTGGTACGATTTTACTTTTCAAAATATGGAAAACTATTACTTTTACGAAAAAAGTTATTCTTTACAAAATGTTTTGCGTGCTCTAAAGACACAAATTGCCTTTACCACATATTACGTATTTTCACTCGGTCAAGAGTTATGATATAAATTTTCGGTTTGGTACGATTTTACTTTTCAAAATATGGAAAACTATTACTTTTACGAAAAAAGTTATTCTTTACAAAAGATTTGCGTGCTGTGTCAAGACAAAAATATGGAGAACAGTATTAAATTTACGAAAAAAGTTATTCTTTACAAAATGATTTGCGTGCTCTAAAGACACAAATTGCCTTTACCACATATTACGTATTTTCACTCGGTCAAGAGTTATGATACAAATTTTCGGTTTGGTACGATTTTACTTTTCAAAATATGGAAAACTATTACCTTTACGAAAAAAAGTTATTCTTTACAAAATGATTTGCGTCTGTTCTAAGACAAAAATATGGAGAACTATTAAATTTAAGAAAAAAGTTATTCTTTACAAAATGATTTGCGTGCTCTAAAGACAAAAAATGGCCCTTACAACATATCACGTATTTTTGCCGTTTAAGAGTTTTGATACAAATTTTCGGTTTGGTACGATTTTACTTTTCAAAATATGGAAAACTATTACTTTTACGAAAAAAGTTATTCTTTACAAAATGTTTTGCGTGCTCTAAAGACACAAATTGCCTTTACCACATATTACGTATTTTCACTCGGTCAAGAGTTATGATACAAATTTTCGGTTTGGTACGATTTTACTTTTCAAAATATGGAAAACTATTACTTTTACGAAAAAAGTTATTCTTTACAAAATGTTTTGCGTGCTCTAAAGACACAAATTGCCTTTACCACATATTACGTATTTTCACTCGGTCAAGAGTTATGATACAAATTTTCGGTTTGGTACGATTTTACTTTTCAAAATATGGAAAACTATTACTTTTACGAAAAAAAGTTATTCTTTACAAAATGTTTTGCGTGCTCTAAAGACACAAATTGCCTTTACCACATATTACGTATTTTCACTCGGTCAAGAGTTATGATACAAATTTTCGGTTTGGTACGATTTTACTTTTCAAAATATGGAAAACTATTACTTTTACGAAAAAAGTTATTCTTTACAAAAGTTTTGCGTGCTCTAAAGACACAAATTGCCTTTACCACATATTACGTATTTTCACTCGGTCAAGAGTTATGATACAAATTTTCGGTTTGGTACGATTTTACTTTTCAAAATATGGAAAACTATTACTTTTACGAAAAAAGTTATTCTTTACAAAATGATTTGCGTGCTCTAAAGACACAAATTGCCTTTACCACATATTACGTATTTTCACTCGGTCAAGAGTTATGATACAAATTTTCGGTTTGGTACGATTTTACTTTTCAAAATATGGAAAACTATTACCTTTACGAAAAAAGTTATTCTTTACAAAATGATTTGCGTGCTGTGCTCTAAGACAAAAATATGGAGAACTATTAAATTTAAGAAAAAAGTTATTCCTTACAAAATGATTTGCGTGCTCTAAAGACAGAAAATGCCTGCCCTTACAACATATCACGTATTTTTGTAGTTTAAGAGTTTTGATACAAATTTTCGGTTTGGTACGATTTTACTTTTCAAAATATGGAAAACTATTACTTTTACGAAAAAAGTTATTCTTTACAAAATGTTTTGCGTGCTCTAAAGACACAAATTGCCTTTACCACATATTACGTATTTTCACTCGGTCAAGAGTTATGATACAAATTTTCGGTTTGGTACGATTTTACTTTTCAAAATATGGAAAACTATTACTTTTACGAAAAAATGTTATTCTTTACAAAATGTTTTGCGTGCTCTAAAGACACAAATTGCCTTTACCACATATTACGTATTTTCACTCGGTCAAGAGTTATGATACAACATTTTCGGTTTGGTACGATTTTACTTTTCAAAATATGGAAAACTATTACCTTTACGAAAAAAAGTTATTCTTTACAAAATGATTTGCGTGCTGTGCTCTAAGACAAAAATATGGAGAACTATTAAATTTAAGAAAAAAGTTATTCTTTACAAAATGATTTGCGTGCTCTAAAGAAGAAAATGGCCCTTACAACATATCACGTATTTTTGCCGTTTAAGAGTTTTGATACAAATTTTCGGTTTGGTACGATTTTACTTTTCAAAATATGGAAAACTATTACTTTTACGAAAAAAGTTATTCTTTACAAAATGTTTTGCGTGCTCTAAAGACACAAATTGCCTTTACCACATATTACGTATTTTCACTCGGTCAAGAGTTATGATACAAATTTTCGGTTTGGTACGATTTTACTTTTCAAAATATGGAAAACTATTACTTTTACGAAAAAAAGTTATTCTTTACAAAATGTTTTGCGTGCTCTAAAGACACAAATTGCCTTTACCACATATTACGTATTTTCACTCGGTCAAGAGTTATGATACAAATTTTCGGTTTGGTACGATTTTACTTTTCAAAATATGGAAAACTATTACTTTTACGAAAAAAGTTATTCTTTACAAAATGTTTTGCGTGCTCTAAAGACACAAATTGCCTTTACCACATATTACGTATTTTCACTCGGTCAAGAGTTATGATACAAATTTTCGGTTTGGTACGATTTTACTTTTCAAAATATGGAAAACTATTACTTTTACGAAAAAATGTTATTCTTTACAAAATGTTTTGCGTGCTCTAAAGACACAAATTGCCTTTACCACATATTACGTATTTTCACTCGTTCAAGAGTTATGATACAACATTTTCGGTTTGGTACGATTTTACTTTTCAAAATATGGAAAACTATTACCTTTACGAAAAAAGTTATTCTTTACAAAATGATTTGCGTGCTCTAAAGACACAGATTGCCTTTACCACATATTACGTATTTTCACTCGGTCAAGAGTTATGATACAAATTTTCGGTTTGGTACGATTTTACTTTTCAAAATATGGAAAACTATTACTTTTACGAAAAAAGTTATTCTTTACAAAATGTTTTGCGTGCTCTAAAGACACAAATTGCCTTTACCACATATTACGTATTTTCACTCGGTCAAGAGTTATGATACAAATTTTCGGTTTGGTACGATTTTACTTTTCAAAATATGGAAAACTATTACTTTTACGAAAAAAGTTATTCTTTACAAAAAGTTTTGCGTGCTCTAAAGACACAAATTGCCTTTACCACATATTACGTATTTTCACTCGGTCAAGAGTTATGATACAAATTTTCGGTTTGGTACGATTTTACTTTTCAAAATATGGAAAACTATTACTTTTACGAAAAAAGTTATTCTTTACAAAATGTTTTGCGTGCTCTAAAGACACAAATTGCCTTTACCACATATTACGTATTTTCACTCGGTCAAGAGTTATGATACAAATTTTCGGTTTGGTACGATTTTACTTTTCAAAATATGGAAAACTATTACTTTTACGAAAAAAGTTATTCTTTACAAAATGTTTTGCGTGCTCTAAAGACACAAATTGCCTTTACCACATATTACGTATTTTCACTCGGTCAAGAGTTATGATACAAATTTTCGGTTTGGTACGATTTTACTTTTCAAAATATGGAAAACTATTACTTTTACGAAAAAAGTTATTCTTTACAAAATGTTTTGCGTGCTCTAAAGACACAAATTGCCTTTACCACATATTACGTATTTTCACTCGGTCAAGAGTTATGATACAAATTTTCGGTTTGGTACGATTTTACTTTTCAAAATATGGAAAACTATTACTTTTACGAAAAAAGTTATTCTTTACAAAATGTTTTGCGTGCTCTAAAGACACAAATTGCCTTTACCACATATTACGTATTTTCACTCGGTCAAGAGTTATGATACAAATTTTCGGTTTGGTACGATTTTACGTTTCAAAATATGGAAAACTATTACTTTTACGAAAAAATGTTATTCTTTACAAAAAGTTTTGCGTGCTCTAAAGACACAAATTGCCTTTACCACATATTACGTATTTTCACTCGGTCAAGAGTTATGATACAAATTTTCGGTTTGGTACGATTTTACTTTTCAAAATATGGAAAACTATTACTTTTACGAAAAAAGTTATTCTTTACAAAATGATTTGCGTGCTCTAAAGACACAAATTGCCTTTACCACATATTACGTATTTTCACTCGGTCAAGAGTTATGATACAAATTTTCGGTTTGGTACGATTTTACTTTTCAAAATATGGAAAACTATTACCATTACGAAAAAAAGTTATTCTTTACAAAATGATTTGCGTGCTGTGCTCTAAGACAAAAATATGGAGAACTATTAAATTTAAGAAAAAAGTTATTCCTTACAAAATGATTTGCGTGCTCTAAAGAAGAAAATGGCCCTTGCAACGTATCACGTATTTTTGCCGTTTAAAAGTTTTGATACAAATTTTCGGTTTGGTACGATTTTACTTTTCAAAATATGGAGAACTATTACTTTTACGAAAAAAGTTATTCTTTACAAAATGTTTTGCGTGCTCTAAAGACACAGATTGCCTTTACCACATATTACGTATTTTCACTCGGTCAAGAGTTATGATACAAATTTTCGGTTCGGTACGATTTTACTTTTCAAAATATGGAAAACTATTACTTTTACGAAAAAAGTTATTCTTTACAAAATGTTTTGCGTGCTCTAAAGACACAAATTGCCTTTACCACATATTACGTATTTTCACTCGGTCAAGAGTTATGATACAAATTTTCGGTTTGGTACGATTTTACTTTTCAAAATATGGAAAACTATTACTTTTACGAAAAAAGTTATTCTTTACAAAATGTTTTGCGTGCTCTAAAGACACAAATTGCCTTTACCACATATTACGTATTTTCACTCGGTCAAGAGTTATGATACAAATTTTCGGTTTGGTACGATTTTACTTTTCAAAATATGGAAAACTATTACTTTTACGAAAAAAGTTATTCTTTACAAAATGTTTTGCGTGCTCTAAAGACACAAATTGCCTTTACCACATATTACGTATTTTCACTCGGTCAAGAGTTATGATACAAATTTTCGGTTTGGTACGATTTTACTTTTCAAAATATGGAAAACTATTACTTTTACGAAAAAAGTTATTCTTTACAAAATGTTTTGCGTGCTCTAAAGACACAAATTGCCTTTACCACATATTACGTATTTTCACTCGGTCAAGAGTTATGATACAAATTTTCGGTTTGGTACGATTTTACTTTTCAAAATATGGAAAACTATTACTTTTACGAAAAAAGTTATTCTTTACAAAATGTTTTGCGTGCTCTAAAGACACAAATTGCCTTTACCACATATTACGTATTTTCACTCGGTCAAGAGTTATGATACAAATTTTCGGTTTGGTACGATTTTACTTTTCAAAATATGGAAAACTATTACTTTTACGAAAAAAGTTATTCTTTACAAAATGATTTGCGTGCTCTAAAGACACAAATTGCCTTTACCACATATTACGTATTTTCACTCGGTCAAGAGTTATGATACAAATTTTCGGTTTGGTACGATTTTACTTTTCAAAATATGGAGAACTATTACCTTTACGAAAAAAAGTTATTCTTTACAAAATGATTTGCGTGCTGTACTCTAAGACAAAAATATGGAGAACTATTAAATTTAAGAAAAAAGTTATTCCTTACAAAATGATTTGCGTGCTCTAAAGAAGAAAATGGCCCTTGCAACGTATCACGTATTTTTGCCGTTTAAGAGTTTTGATACAAATTTTCGGTTTGGTACGATTTTACTTTTCAAAATATGGAAAACTATTACTTTTACGAAAAAAGTTATTCTTTACAAAATGTTTTGCGTGCTCTAAAGACACAAATTGCCTTTACCACATATTACGTATTTTCACTCGGTCAAGAGTTATGATACAAATTTTCGGTTTGGTACGATTTTACTTTTCAAAATATGGAAAACTATTACTTTTACGAAAAAAGTTATTCTTTACAAAATGTTTTGCGTGCTCTAAAGACACAAATTGCCTTTACCACATATTACGTATTTTCACTCGGTCAAGAGTTATGATACAAATTTTCGGTTTGGTACGATTTTACTTTTCAAAATATGGAAAACTATTACTTTTACGAAAAAAGGAGAAATTACTTTACGAAAAAAGTTATTCTTTACAAAATGATTTGCGTGCTCTAAAGACACAAATTGCCTTTACCACATATTACGTATTTTCACTCGGTCAAGAGTTATGATACAAATTTTCGGTTTGGTACGATTTTACTTTTCAAAATATGGAAAACTATTACTTTTACGAAAAAAGTTATTCTTTACAAAATGTTTTGCGTGCTCTAAAGACACAAATTGCCTTTACCACATATTACGTATTTTCACTCGGTCAAGAGTTTTGATACAAATTTTCGGTTTGGTACGATTTTACTTTTCAAAATATGGAAAACTATTACCTTTACGAAAAAAGTTATTCTTTACAAAATGTTTTGCGTGCTCTAAAGACACAAATTGCCTTTACCACATATTACGTATTTTCACTCGGTCAAGAGTTATGATACAAATTTTCGGTTTGGTACGATTTTACTTTTCAAAATATGGAAAACTATTACTTTTACGAAAAAAGTTATTCTTTACAAAATGTTTTGCGTGCTCTAAAGACACAAATTGCCTTTACCACATATTACGTATTTTCACTCGGTCAAGAGTTATGATACAAATTTTCGGTTTGGTACGATTTTACTTTTCAAAATATGGAAAACTATTACTTTTACGAAAAAAAGTTATTCTTTACAAAATGTTTTGCGTGCTCTAAAGACACAGATTGCCTTTACCACATATTACGTATTTTCACTCGGTCAAGAGTTATGATACAAATTTTCGGTTTGGTACGATTTTACTTTTCAAAATATGGAAAACTATTACTTTTACGAAAAAAGTTATTCTTTACAAAATGTTTTGCGTGCTCTAAAGACACAAATTGCCTTTACCACATATTACGTATTTTCACTCGGTCAAGAGTTATGATACAAATTTTCGGTTTGGTACGATTTTACTTTTCAAAATATGGAAAACTATTACCTTTACGAAAAAAAGTTATTCTTTACAAAATGTTTTGCGTGCTCTAAAGACACAAATTGCCTTTACCACATATTACGTATTTTCACTCGGTCAAGAGTTTTGATACAAATTTTCGGTTTGGTACGATTTTACTTTTCAAAATATGGAAAACTATTACTTTTACGAAAAAAAGTTATTCTTTACAAAATGTTTTGCGTGCTCTAAAGACACAAATTGCCTTTACCACATATTACGTATTTTCACTCGGTCAAGAGTTATGATACAAATTTTCGGTTTGGTACGATTTTACTTTTCAAAATATGGAAAACTATTACTTTTACGAAAAAAGTTATTCTTTACAAAAAGTTTTGCGTGCTCTAAAGACACAAATTGCCTTTACCACATATTACGTATTTTCACTCGGTCAAGAGTTATGATACAAATTTTCGGTTTGGTACGATTTTACTTTTCAAAATATGGAAAACTATTACTTTTACGAAAAAAGTTATTCTTTACAAAATGTTTTGCGTGCTCTAAAGACACAAATTGCCTTTACCACATATTACGTATTTTCACTCGGTCAAGAGTTATGTTACAAATTTTCGGTTTGGTACGATTTTACTTTTCAAAATATGGAAAACTATTACCTTTACGAAAAAAGTTATTCTTTACAAAATGATTTGCGTGCTTTCTAAGACAAAAATATGGAGAACTATAATTTAAGAAAAAGTTATTCTTACAAAAGATTTGGTGCTCAAAGAAAAGGCCCTAATTTTTACCACATATTACGTATTTTTGCCGTTCAAGAGTTTTGATACAAATTTTCGGTTTGGTACGATTTTACTTTTCAAAATATGGAGAACTATTACCTTTACGAAAAAAAGTTATTCTTTACAAAATGATTTGCGTGCTCTAAAGACACAAATTGCCTTTACCACATATTACGTATTTTCACTCGGTCAAGAGTTATGATACAAATTTTCGGTTTGGTACGATTTTACTTTTCAAAATATGGAAAACTATTACTTTTACGAAAAAAAGTTATTCTTTACAAAAAGTTTTGCGTGCTCTAAAGACACAAATTGCCTTTACCACATATTACGTATTTTCACTCGGTCAAGAGTTATGATACAAATTTTCGGTTTGGTACGATTTTACTTTTCAAAATATGGAAAACTATTACTTTTACGAAAAAAGTTATTCTTTACAAAATGTTTTGCGTGCTCTAAAGACACAAATTGCCTTTACCACATATTACGTATTTTCACTCGGTCAAGAGTTATGATACAAATTTTCGGTTTGGTACGATTTTACTTTTCAAAATATGGAAAACTATTACTTTTACGAAAAAAGTTATTCTTTACAAAATGATTTGCGTGCTCTAAAGACACAAATTGCCTTTACCACATATTACGTATTTTCACTCGGTCAAGAGTTATGATACAAATTTTCGGTTTGGTACGATTTTACTTTTCAAAATATGGAAAACTATTACTTTTACGAAAAAAGTTATTCTTTACAAAATGATTTTGCGTGCTCTAAAGACACAAATTGCCTTTACCACATATCACTACGTATTTTTACTCGTTCAAGAGTTATGATACAAATTTTCGGTTTGGTACGATTTTACTTTTCAAAATATGGAAAACTATTACTTTTACGAAAAAAGTTATTCTTTACAAAATGTTTTGCGTGCTCTAAAGACACAAATTGCCTTTACCACATATTACGTATTTTCACTCGGTCAAGAGTTATGATACAAATTTTCGGTTTGGTACGATTTTACTTTTCAAAATATGGAAAACTATTACTTTTACGAAAAAAAGTTATTCTTTACAAAATGTTTTGCGTGCTCTAAAGACACAAATTGCCTTTACCACATATTACGTATTTTCACTCGGTCAAGAGTTATGATACAAATTTTCGGTTTGGTACGATTTTACTTTTCAAAATATGGAAAACTATTACTTTTACGAAAAAAGTTATTCTTTACAAAATGTTTTGCGTGCTCTAAAGACACAAATTGCCTTTACCACATATTACGTATTTTCACTCGGTCAAGAGTTATGATACAAATTTTCGGTTTGGTACGATTTTACTTTTCAAAATATGGAAAACTATTACTTTTACGAAAAAAGTTATTCTTTACAAAATGTTTTGCGTGCTCTAAAGACACAAATTGCCTTTACCACATATTACGTATTTTCACTCGGTCAAGAGTTATGATACAAATTTTCGGTTTGGTACGATTTTACTTTTCAAAATATGGAAAACTATTACCTTTACGAAAAAAGTTATTCTTTACAAAATGATTTGCGTGCTCTAAAGACACATATTGCCTTTACCACATATTACGTATTTTCACTCGGTCAAGAGTTATGATACAAATTTTCGGTTTGGTACGATTTTACTTTTCAAAATATGGAAAACTATTACTTTTACGAAAAAAAGTTATTCTTTACAAAATGTTTTGCGTGCTCTAAAGACACAAATTGCCTTTACCACATATTACGTATTTTCACTCGGTCAAGAGTTATGATACAAATTTTCGGTTTGGTACGATTTTACTTTTCAAAATATGGAAAACTATTACTTTTACGAAAAAAAGTTATTCTTTACAAAATGTTTTGCGTGCTCTAAAGACACAAATTGCCTTTACCACATATTACGTATTTTCACTCGGTCAAGAGTTATGATACAAATTTTCGGTTTGGTACGATTTTACTTTTCAAAATATGGAAAACTATTACTTTTACGAAAAAAGTTATTCTTTACAAAATGATTTGCGTGCTCTAAAGACACAAATTGCCCTTACCACATATTACGTATTTTCACTCGGTCAAGAGTTATGATACAAATTTTCGGTTTGGTACGATTTTACTTTTCAAAATATGGAAAACTATTACTTTTACGAAAAAAGTTATTCTTTACAAAATGTTTTGCGTGCTCTAAAGACACAAATTGCCTTTACCACATATTACGTATTTTCACTCGGTCAAGAGTTATGATACAAATTTTCGGTTTGGTACGATTTTACTTTTCAAAATATGGAAAACTATTACTTTTACGAAAAAAGTTATTCTTTACAAAATGTTTTGCGTGCTCTAAAGACACAAATTGCCTTTACCACATATTACGTATTTTCACTCGGTCAAGAGTTATGATACAAATTTTCGGTTTGGTACGATTTTACTTTTCAAAATATGGAGAACTATTACCTTTACGAAAAAAAGTTATTCTTTACAAAATGATTTGCGTCTGTCTCTAAAAAAAAATATGGAGGAACTATTAAATTTAAGAAAAAAGTTATTCTTTACAAAATGATTTGCGTGCTCTAAAGACAGAAAATGGCCCCTTACAACATATTACGTATTTTTGCCGTTTAAAAGTTTTGATACAAATTTTCGGTTTGGTACGATTTTACTTTTCAAAATATGGAGAACTATTACCTTTACGAAAAAAAGTTATTCTTTACAAAAAGTTTTGCGTGCTCTAAAGACACAGATTGCCTTTACCACATATTACGTATTTTCACTCGGTCAAGAGTTATGATACAAATTTTCGGTTTGGTACGATTTTACTTTTCAAAATATGGAAAACTATTACTTTTACGAAAAAAAGTTATTCTTTACAAAAAGTTTTGCGTGCTCTAAAGACACAAATTGCCTTTACCACATATTACGTATTTTCACTCGGTCAAGAGTTATGATACAAATTTTCGGTTTGGTACGATTTTACTTTTCAAAATATGGAAAACTATTACTTTTACGAAAAAAAGTTATTCTTTACAAAATGATTTGCGTGCTGTCTCTAAGACAAAAATATGGAGAACTATTAAATTTAAGAAAAAGTTATTCTTTACAAAATGATTTGCGTGCTCTAAAGAAGAAATTGCCCTTACAACATATTACGTATTTTTGCCGTTTAAGAGTTTTGATACAAATTTTCGGTTTGGTACGATTTTACTTTTCAAAATATGGAGAACTATTACTTTTACGAAAAAAAGTTATTCTTTACAAAATGTTTTGCGTGCTCTAAAGACACAAATTGCCTTTACCACATATTACGTATTTTCACTCGGTCAAGAGTTATGATACAAATTTTCGGTTTGGTACGATTTTACTTTTCAAAATATGGAAAACTATTACTTTTACGAAAAAAGTTATTCTTTACAAAATGTTTTGCGTGCTCTAAAGACACAAATTGCCTTTACCACATATTACGTATTTTCACTCGGTCAAGAGTTATGATACAACATTTTCGGTTTGGTACGATTTTACTTTTCAAAATATGGAAAACTATTACTTTTACGAAAAAAAGTTATTCTTTACAAAATGTTTTGCGTGCTTCTAAAGACACAAATTGCCTTTACCACATATTACGTATTTTCACTCGGTCAAGAGTTATGATACAAATTTTCGGTTTGGTACGATTTTACTTTTCAAAATATGGAAAACTATTACTTTTACGAAAAAAGTTATTCTTTACAAAATGTTTTGCGTGCTCTAAAGACACAAATTGCCTTTACCACATATTACGTATTTTCACTCGGTCAAGAGTTATGATACAAATTTTCGGTTTGGTACGATTTTACTTTTCAAAATATGGAAAACTATTACTTTTACGAAAAAATGTTATTCTTTACAAAATGTTTTGCGTGCTCTAAAGACACAAATTGCCTTTACCACATATTACGTATTTTCACTCGGTCAAGAGTTATGATACAAATTTTCGGTTTGGTACGTTTTATTTATCAAAATATGGAAACAAATTATACTTTACGTTAAAATTATATTTGGTTACGATTTTACTTTTCAAAATATGGAAAACTATTTACCTTTACGAAAAAGTTATTCTTTACAAAAGATTTTGTTTTGCGTGCTCTAAAGACACAAATTGCCTTTACCACATATTACGTATTTTCACTCGGTCAAGAGTTATGATACAAATTTTCGGTTTGGTACGATTTTACTTTTCAAAATATGGAAAACTATTACTTTTACGAAAAAAGTTATTCTTTACAAAATGTTTTGCGTGCTCTAAAGACACAAATTGCCTTTACCACATATTACGTATTTTCACTCGGTCAAGAGTTATGATACAAATTTTCGGTTTGGTACGATTTTACTTTTCAAAATATGGAAAACTATTACTTTTACGAAAAAATGTTATTCTTTACAAAATGTTTTGCGTGCTCTAAAGACACAAATTGCACTTTACCACATATTACGTATTTTCACTCGGTCAAGAGTTATGATACAAATTTTCGGTTTGGTACGATTTTACTTTTCAAAATATGGAAAACTATTACTTTTACGAAAAAAAGTTATTCTTTACAAAATGTTTTGCGTGCTCTAAAGACACAAATTGCCTTTACCACATATTACGTATTTTCACTCGGTCAAGAGTTATGATACAAATTTTCGGTTTGGTACGATTTTACTTTTCAAAATATGGAAAACTATTACTTTTACGAAAAAAGTTATTCTTTACAAAATGTTTTGCGTGCTCTAAAGACACAAATTGCCTTTACCACATATTACGTATTTTCACTCGGTCAAGAGTTATGATACAAATTTTCGGTTTGGTACGATTTTACTTTTCAAAATATGGAAAACTATTACTTTTACGAAAAAAGTTATTCTTTACAAAATGTTTTGCGTGCTCTAAAGACACAGATTGCCTTTACCACATATTACGTATTTTCACTCGGTCAAGAGTTATGATACAAATTTTCGGTTTGGTACGATTTTACTTTTCAAAATATGGAAAACTATTACTTTTACGAAAAAAAGTTATTCTTTACAAAATGTTTTGCGTGCTCTAAAGACACAAATTGCCTTTACCACATATTACGTATTTTCACTCGGTCAAGAGTTATGATACAAATTTTCGGTTTGGTACGATTTTACTTTTCAAAATATGGAAAACTATTACCATTACGAAAAAAGTTATTCTTTACAAAATGATTTGCGTGCTGTGCTCTAAGACAAAAATATGGAGAACTATTAAATTTAAGAAAAAAGTTATTCCTTACAAAATGATTTGCGTGCTCTAAAGAAGAAAATGGCCCTTGCAACGTATCACGTATTTTTGCCGTTTAAAAGTTTTGATACAAATTTTCGGTTTGGTACGATTTTACTTTTCAAAATATGGAAAACTATTACCTTTACGAAAAAAAGTTATTCTTTACAAAAAGTTTTGCGTGCTCTAAAGACACAAATTGCCTTTACCACATATTACGTATTTTCACTCGGTCAAGAGTTATGATACAAATTTTCGGTTTGGTACGATTTTACTTTTCAAAATATGGAAAACTATTACTTTTACGAAAAAAAGTTATTCTTTACAAAAAGTTTTGCGTGTTCTAAAGACACAAATTGCCTTTACCACATATTACGTATTTTCACTCGGTCAAGAGCTATGACAAACATTTTCGGGTTAGTACGATTTTACTTTTCAAAATATGGAAAACTATTACTTTTACGAAAAAATGTTATTCTTTACAAAATGTTTTGCGTGCTCTAAAGACACAAATTGCCTTTACCACATATTACGTATTTTCACTCGGTCAAGAGTTATGATACAAATTTTCGGTTCGGTACGATTTTACTTTTCAAAATATGGAAAACTATTACTTTTACGAAAAAATGTTATTCTTTACAAAATGATTTGCGTGCTCTAAAGACACAGATTGCCTTTACCAAAAATTACGTATTTTCACTCGGTCAAGAGCTATGACAAACATTTTCGGGTTAGTACGATTTTACTTTTCAAAATATGGAGAACTATTACCTTTACGAAAAAAAGTTATTCTTTACAAAATGATTTGCGTGTTCTAAAGACACAGATTGCCCTTACAACATATCACGTATTTTTGTAGTTTAAGAGTTTTGATACAAATTTTCGGTTTGGTACGATTTTACGTTTCAAAATATGGAAAACTATTACTTTTACGAAAAAATGTTATTCTTTACAAAATGTTTTGCGTGCTCTAAAGACACAAATTGCCTTTACCACATATTACGTATTTTCACTCGGTCAAGAGTTATGATACAAATTTTCGGTTTGGTACGATTTTACTTTTCAAAATATGGAAAACTATTACTTTTACGAAAAAATGTTATTCTTTACAAAATGTTTTGCGTGCTCTAAAGACACAAATTGCCTTTACCACATATTACGTATTTTCACTCGGTCAAGAGTTATGATACAAATTTTCGGTTTGGTACGATTTTACTTTTCAAAATATGGAAAACTATTACTTTTACGAAAAAAAGTTATTCTTTACAAAATGTTTTGCGTGCTCTAAAGACACAAATTGCCTTTACCACATATTACGTATTTTCACTCGGTCAAGAGTTATGATACAAATTTTCGGTTTGGTACGATTTTACTTTTCAAAATATGGAAAACTATTACCTTTACGAAAAAAGTTATTCTTTACAAAATGATTTGCGTGCTCTAAAGACACAAATTGCCCTTACCACATATTACGTATTTTCACCGTTTAAGAGTTATGATACAAATTTTCGGTTTGGTACGATTTTACTTTTCAAAATATGGAAAACTATTACTTTTACGAAAAAAGTTATTCTTTACAAAATGTTTTGCGTGCTCTAAAGACACAAATTGCCTTTACCACATATTACGTATTTTCACTCGGTCAAGAGCTATGACAAACATTTTCGGGTTAGTACGATTTTACTTTTCAAAATATGGAAAACTATTACTTTTACGAAAAAAGTTATTCTTTACAAAATGTTTTGCGTGCTCTAAAGACACAAATTGCCTTTACCACATATTACGTATTTTCACTCGGTCAAGAGTTATGATACAAATTTTCGGTTTGGTACGATTTTACTTTTCAAAATATGGAAAACTATTACTTTTACGAAAAAAGTTATTCTTTACAAAATGTTTTGCGTGCTCTAAAGACACAAATTGCCTTTACCACATATTACGTATTTTCACTCGGTCAAGAGTTATGATACAAATTTTCGGTTTGGTACGATTTTACTTTTCAAAATATGGAAAACTATTACTTTTACGAAAAAAAGTTATTCTTTACAAAATGTTTTGCGTGTTCTAAAGACACAAATTGCCTTTACCACATATTACGTATTTTCACTCGTTCAAGAGTTATGATACAACATTTTCGGTTTGGTACGATTTTACTTTTCAAAATATGGAAAACTATTACCTTTTACGAAAAAAGTTATTCTTTACAAAATGTTTTGCGTGCTCTAAAGACACAAATTGCCCTTACCACATATTACGTATTTTCACTCGGTCAAGAGTTATGATACAAATTTTCGGTTTGGTACGATTTTACTTTTCAAAATATGGAAAACTATTACTTTTACGAAAAAAAGTTATTCTTTACAAAATGATTTGCGTGCTCTAAAGACACAAATTGCCCTTACAACATATTACGTATTTTCACTCGTTTAAGAGTTTTGATACAAATTTTCGGTTTGGTACGATTTTACTTTTCAAAATATGGAAAACTATTACTTTACGAAAAAAGTTATTCTTTACAAAATGTTTTGCGTGCTCTAAAGACACAAATTGCCTTTACCACATATTACGTATTTTCACTCGGTCAAGAGTTATGATACAAATTTTCGGTTTGGTACGATTTTACTTTTCAAAATATGGAAAACTATTACTTTTACGAAAAAATGTTATTCTTTACAAAATGTTTTGCGTGCTCTAAAGACACAAATTGCCTTTACCACATATTACGTATTTTCACTCGGTCAAGAGTTATGATACAAATTTTCGGTTTGGTACGATTTTACTTTTCAAAATATGGAAAACTATTACCTTTACGAAAAAAAGTTATTCTTTACAAAATGATTTGCGTGCTGTGCTCTAAGACAAAAATATGGAGAACTATTAAATTTAAGAAAAAAGTTATTCCTTACAAAATGATTTGCGTGCTCTAAAGAAGAAAATGGCCCTTGCAACGTATCACGTATTTTTGCCGTTTAAGAGTTTTGATACAAATTTTCGGTTTGGTACGATTTTACTTTTCAAAATATGGAAAACTATTACTTTTACGAAAAAATGTTATTCTTTACAAAATGTTTTGCGTGCTCTAAAGACACAAATTGCCTTTACCACATATTACGTATTTTCACTCGGTCAAGAGTTATGATACAAATTTTCGGTTTGGTACGATTTTACTTTTCAAAATATGGAAAACTATTACTTTTACGAAAAAAAGTTATTCTTTACAAAAAGTTTTGCGTGTTCTAAAGACACAAATTGCCTTTACCACATATTACGTATTTTCACTCGGTCAAGAGTTATGATACAAATTTTCGGTTTGGTACGATTTTACTTTTCAAAATATGGAAAACTATTACTTTTACGAAAAAAAGTTATTCTTTACAAAAAGTTTTGCGTGTTCTAAAGACACAAATTGCCTTTACCACATATTACGTATTTTCACTCGGTCAAGAGTTATGATACAAATTTTCGGTTTGGTACGATTTTACTTTTCAAAATATGGAAAACTATTACTTTTACGAAAAAAGTTATTCTTTACAAAATGTTTTGCGTGCTCTAAAGACAAAAATTGCCCTTACCACATATTACGTATTTTCAGCCGTTTAAGAGTTATGATACAAATTTTCGGTTTGGTACGATTTTACTTTTCAAAATATGGAAAACTATTACTTTTACGAAAAAAGTTATTCTTTACAAAATGTTTTGCGTGCTCTAAAGACACAAATTGCCTTTACCACATATTACGTATTTTCACTCGTTTAAGAGTTTTGATACAAATTTTCGGTTTGGTACGATTTTACTTTTCAAAATATGGAAAACTATTACTTTTACGAAAAAAGTTATTCTTTACAAAATGTTTTGCGTGCTCTAAAGACACAAATTGCCTTTACCACATATTACGTATTTTCACTCGTTCAAGAGTTATGATACAAATTTTCGGTTTGGTACGATTTTACTTTTCAAAATATGGAAAACTATTACTTTTACGAAAAAAAGTTATTCTTTACAAAATGTTTTGCGTGCTCTAAAGACACAAATTGCCTTTACCACATATTACGTATTTTCACTCGTTCAAGAGTTATGATACAAATTTTCGGTTTGGTACGATTTTACTTTTCAAAATATGGAAAACTATTACTTTTACGAAAAAAGTTATTCTTTACAAAATGTTTTGCGTGCTCTAAAGACACAAATTGCCTTTACCACATATTACGTATTTTCACTCGTTCAAGAGTTATGATACAAATTTTCGGTTTGGTACGATTTTACTTTTCAAAATATGGAAAACTATTACTTTTACGAAAAAAGTTAAAAAAAAAAAAAAAATAAAAAATTCTTTACAAAATGATTTGCGTGCTCTAAAGACACAAATTGCCTTTACCACATATTACGTATTTTTACTCGTTAAAAGTTTTGATACAAATTTTCGGTTTGGTACGATTTTTACTTTTCAAAATATGGAAAACTATTAACTTTACGAAAAAAGTTATTCTTTACAAAATGTTTTGCGTGCTCTAAAGACACAAATTGCCTTTACCACATATTACGTATTTTCACTCGTCCAAGAGTTATGATACAAATTTTCGGTTTGGTACGATTTTACTTTTCAAAATATGGAAAACTATTACCTTTTACGAAAAAAGTTATTCTTTACAAAAAGTTTTGCGTGCTCTAAAGACACAAATTGCCTTTACCACATATTACGTATTTTCACTCGGTCAAGAGTTATGATACAAATTTTCGGTTTGGTACGATTTTACTTTTCAAAATATGGAAAACTATTACTTTTACGAAAAAAGTTATTCTTTACAAAATGTTTTGCGTGCTCTAAAGACACAAATTGCCTTTACCACATATTACGTATTTTCACTCGTTCAAGAGTTTTGATACAAATTTTCGGTTTGGTACGATTTTACTTTTCAAAATATGGAAAACTATTACTTTTACGAAAAAAGTTATTCTTTACAAAATGTTTTGCGTGCTCTAAAAGACACAAATTGCCTTTACCACATATTACGTATTTTCACTCGGTCAAGAGTTATGATAAAAATTTTCGGTTTGGTACGATTTTACTTTTCAAAATATGGAAAACTATTACTTTTACGAAAAATGTTATTCTTTACAAAAAGTTTTGCGTGCTCTAAAGACACAAATTGCCTTTACCACATATTACGTATTTTCACTCGTCAAGAGTTATGATAAAATTTTCGGTTTGGTACGATTTTTTTTAAAAAAAAGGAAAAAAGGACTATTAACTTTACGAAAAAAGTTATTCTTTACAAAATGATTTGCGTGCTCTAAAGACACAAATTGCCTTTAACATATTACGTATTTTCCTCGTTTAAGAGTTTTGATACAAATTTTCGGTTTGGTACGATTTTTTTTTTAAAATAATAAAACTATTCTTTACGAAAAAAGTTATTCTTTACAAAATGTTGGTGCTCTATAAACACAAATTGCCTTTACCACATATTACGTATTTTCAGCCGTTTAAGAGTTTTGATACAAATTTTCGGTTTGGTACGATTTTACTTTTCAAAATTTGGAAAAAAAAACTATTAACTTTACGAAAAAAAGTTATTCTTTACAAAATGTTTTGCGTGCTCTAAAGACACAAATTGCCTTTACCACATATTACGTATTTTCACTCGTTTAAGAGTTATGATACAAATTTTCGGTTTGGTACGATTTTACTTTTCAAAATATGGAAAACTATTACTTTACGAAAAAAAGTTATTCTTTACAAAATGTTTTGCGTGCTCTAAAGACACAAATTGCCTTTACCACATATTACGTATTTTCACTCGTTCAAGAGCTATGATAAACATTTTCGGTTTGGTACGATTTTACTTTTCAAAATATGGAAAACTATTACTTTTACGAAAAAAGTTATTCTTTACAAAATGTTTTGCGTGCTCTAAAGACACAAATTGCCTTTACCACATATTACGTATTTTCACTCGTTTAAGAGTTTTGATACAAATTTTCGGTTTGGTACGATTTTACTTTTCAAAATATGGAAAACTATTACCTTTACGAAAAAAAGTTATTCTTTACAAAATGTTTTGCGTGCTCTAAAGACACAAATTGCCTTTACCACATATTACGTATTTTCACTCGTTCAAGAGTTTTGATACAAATTTTCGGTTTGGTACGATTTTACTTTTCAAAATATGGAAAACTATTACTTTTACGAAAAAAAGTTATTCTTTACAAAATGTTTTGCGTGCTCTAAAGACACAAATTGCCTTTACCACATATTACGTATTTTCACTCGTTCAAGAGCTATGATAAAAATTTTCGGTTTGGTACGATTTTACTTTTCAAAATATGGAGAACTATTACCTTTACGAAAAAAAGTTATTCTTTACAAAATGTTTTGCGTGCTCTAAAGACAAAAAAAAAATAGAAAAATTGCCTTTACCACATATTACGTAAAAAGTTATTCTTACAAAATTTTCGGTTTGGTACGATTTTACTTTTACAAAAAAAAAAAAAAAAAAAAAAAAAAAAAAAAAATTGTGAAAAACATATTACGTATTTTCACGAGTTAAAAGTTTTGATAAAAAAATTTTCGGTTTGGTACGATTTTACTTTTCAAAATATGGAAAACTATTACTTTTACGAAAAAAGTTATTCTTTACAAAAAGTTTTGCGTGCTCTAAAGACACAAATTGCCTTTACCACATATTACGTATTTTCACTCGTTTAAGAGTTATGATACAAATTTTCGGTTTGGTACGATTTTACTTTTCAAAATATGGAAAACTATTACTTTACGAAAAAAGTTATTCTTTACAAAATGTTTTGCGTGCTCTAAAGACACAAATTGCCTTTACCACATATTACGTATTTTCACCCGGTCAAGAGTTATGATACAAATTTTCGGTTTGGTACGATTTTACTTTTCAAAATATGGAAAACTATTACCTTTACGAAAAAAATTATTCTTTACTAAATATGAAAAGATTTGTCGTGCTGTACAGTCTAAGACAAAATTTTTTTTTATTTATATGAAAAACTATTAACTTTAAGAAAAAGTTATTCTTTACAAAATGATTTGCGTGCTCTAAAGACACAAATGGCCCTTACAACATATTACGTATTTTTGCCGTTTAAGAGTTTTGATACAAATTTTCGGTTTGGTACGATTTTACTTTTCAAAATATGGAAAACTATTACTTTTACGAAAAAAAGTTATTCTTTACAAAATGTTTTGCG